>VZRS01006744.1:211810-316021 GCA_013398055.1 Ifrita kowaldi | reverse complement strand
GAAAATGAGATTCAGTATGTAAAGCACAGGGAACATCCACAAAAGTCACAAAGCCACACATCCATTTAATTAATAAACAAAGAGAGCACGAAATTATCTGCTTGTGAAGCACGAGTAACCACAGCAATAAACACTGGTTCTATTTCTACAAACTGGAGTAAACATAGTAAAATCAACAATAGAATCAGACTTTAAGGAAAAAAGAAAGAAGATATAAAACGCAAACAAAATTGCAGGGAAGGTTTTGTAGTGCCATTACACTTAAGAATTCTGACTCTTTCCTTTGTGATCATAGTGTAATGCCTTAAAGCACGAAGTTTTTTGCACCAGGTCAAGGCAAGCAAGAGAAAAATTCAGCACGCTAGAGTAGGGAGGAGTGCTAAGATATAAATATAATATCAAATGCCTTTTCATATTTCTACAAAGTGGCTGCGCTGAATATAGCCCCAGTCAGGAAGCAAAACAAATGTCAGATTCTAATAATTGCAGTCAAGAGCTAATGCAAAAAGGGAACAGATTGAAAACCTTTGCCTCCTCCCCAGGGGTAGAAAAGACTGCTGTCCCCAGGAAGTGGGAGGCGAGGGAGAGGGCGTGCAGGTGGCTGACATCATCCCACCCAGCATTAAGCAGAAGTGATTGCCTAATTGAATAACCTTCTGTTGGCAGGGAGACATTGTTCAGAAATGGGTGGTCCCACCCTCCTGCCCTTGCAGCAGGTGGCATTCAGTCAGATGGACAAGTACAAACATCAATGTGAAGAGCAGAACGGACACCAGCTGTAACTTCCATCTATCCAGACACTTGGGGAGAGAATTTTGACAATTTTTTTTGAGATTGTTGAAGATGAGATGGTTTTTATTAGGCTAAAGACTGGATCTGAATTTTAACATTTAAGACCCATAAGCAGTCATTCCAGATTTTATAATTGCAGGACATCTGACAAAGTATGTCAAAGACAAATTATATTATTTGTAAACAGGACTTGTGTCTTTCAGCTATCAACTAATTAAGGAAAAAGGAACATACTGTTTTTAGCAACATGACAGCAATGAGGGAAAATAAACTCATAGTTCAGGGCTAAAGATTGTGAAGATAGGGAGACATTTCTATTGCTCTTTATGCTTCCTTGGTCATTTGTACAGATTGCTAAAATTCTTTGAATGGCGGTTTCACAAAAATATAGTAGATATGATACTATTTTTTCTCCTGCTTTTTATTCTTCCTCTCTATTAGAGATGCCAATGTGGGACAGAACTCTTTTCTTTTGTCTAGAAGCAGTTAGCCCAATGAAAGCACGATTGATTTAGTTTCTCAAAATATTATACCATTATACTTATCATCATTATAAATAACCAAAGACCCCTACCAGAAGCCAAGCCTGTATTTTAAAAATGAAAATATTAATTTACCAAAGCACTCAAAAAAAATCCTTAACCTTAATTCTTTTTTAAATGAATGAAATTCAAGCATGTGCTTAAAGGTTTTGCTGAATGATGGAACAGCTCAACTGCTTCTCTAAATTGCAGCAAAAAGTCTGACAGAATGCTTGAACACCTGAAAACATAATGACACATTTCCCTACAAACATTTAACAAACTCCTAACACAGGTCTTAAAACAGAGAAAAACTTTTTAAAAATTTTTAAAAATTAAAAAAAAATACTTAAACCACAAATGCCAAACATAGATGTGCAATTGGTATTATAATACAATGCAGGCAGAGACTCATTTCAGACAAATGATGGGGACAATAAGTAGGAATCCTTAAAGTGTTAAATACCATGCTTGCTTCCTCCACTCTAAGGCCAAAACACTCAATCACCAGGTCCCAACTGTTCCTTCACGGACTGACAGTTTTGCATCAGTTTGCAACTATAGCAAGTGGGTCTGACGTGGAATGATTTGGGGTGAATCACAAGCACTCTGCTGAAAGTCAAGTCCATAGTGAAGATACAGACTGAATTTTAAAAGTCATGAAGAGGGTATCCCCAGAGATATGGTTCAGATGCCAAAGGACATAATTCATAGAAACAATCCATAGTAATCTACTCCTGCAGGCCAAATGCCAGCTTTACTGCTGGGAATTATGCCTAAGCAGTAGACTTGTCTACTGGCAGTATATTCCCCAGGACTGGTCAGTCTGCACAGGCTAGGATTAATGACATGAAGAGGTTACTACTTTTTAAATTACTACCTTTTAAGCAAACATAAAAAGTACCACGTGCCTGCAAACTAAAGATTTTGCAGCTTCCAGGATAGCAACTGGTGTTTCATCATATCCCTCTGGAATTACAGAAGGTAAATTGATAACAAAAAATTGGTAAATTGATGACCTAACTATATTGTTTCCTAGCTTTTTCTCTCTTCTAAGGCCTCTTAGGTCCCTTAGCAAGGAAAATAGCAGGAAAAAAAAAAACAACGTACAGACAACATCTACCCTAAGGGAACTCAGGGCAAGTTTCTAGATTTAGAGATCCCGACCCAATAAGAAGATTCTAAAGTACACAAATAACAGAAAAGAATATCAGAGGCAAAGTTTCTCAAGAGGAACTTGCTCTTCTCATGAACTGGCAGACCCCAAGGGATGTACAAAGAAACCAATCAATCCTAGAAAAGTAGTCATAAATGCAGGAGTCCATAACACAATTCCTCTTTGGGAGGAAACATCTTGATTATTTTAACACAGTGCAAACCACACTGATACCCTTGCTGATTTGCACTTGATCTTGAAGCCTAATTTAGGTACCATGAAAAACAAAATACTTGTAAAAGTCAGCAGGCTGATATGATGAAGACACTTCTGTTCCCAGCACATAATTAAAAATCCTTCAAACATTTAAAACTAAAATTTGCTGAAGAAATCCATATTTCCTCACAGTTGCCTCTTGTGTGGGTAAGGTGGAGGCTCAAGTACTCTTTGCACTATGTTCATAAATAAATGTTTTAACAAAAAAAAACCCAAAACAAAACAAACAATGTATTTTTTAAAATTTATCATTAATCTTTGAATTAACTCCAACTCAGAAATACTTTCAGTATGTTTTAATGCAACTAATTGAATATCAACCCTCCTCTCTACCCCCACCCCCAATATATAAAATCCTACAGAACCACTTAATATTATCTTCCAAATAATATGTCAATTTTTAGTCCAGATTCCCAAATCAGAGTTACAAGATATTCCAAAAAGTACCCCTCAATCTGTTTCTATCAGTCAAAATAAAGGTATTGTTTTATAACTTAAGTTGCACTGTCACTACAGCATAAGAGATTTTAATTAAGAGTGTATAGGTACAGATAGCTTACCTGTCCTAACTGATGATTGGTTATATTTGAGGAAAACATGGTGTTTGTGGCAGAGTTGACTGCTAAATTTATGACACTAACAGGACAGACCGTCTGGTCATTCTGTTATATTTTTAAGAACAATGCTCTGAATCACTCAAACACGTTGTGGCTAGCAGAGCAAGACAATTTTCAGCTGGTGACGCCTTTCCTTTCTTTTAAGAAGTACCGAAAAGTCTTTATAACGACAAGTGTTCAAGGCCTAATTTTGCATCTTAGATTAGAGCTAAAAATCTCAGTAAGGCTGTGGGATATTACTATGCAGATCACAGACAGTATAATAACCAAAGAGAAATCTGCTCTGGAGAATACAAGATAATCATTCTGCAGAATAAGCAGTGTGTCAAAATAAAATCATCTGATGTACTGGGATATCTATACTGACACTTTCCCTCCTTATTTCACCTTTAGGTTTCAAAGCCAGAAAGAGCTGTCCATATTTATAATATCACATAGGCAAGAATACCTGGGTCACACATTGTAGCTGCTCTGTTTGTGACTGGGGAAACATCAATAAAATAAGTTTATAGCCCAAGAGTTAAAATTATTTCGATATTTTTCTTGGGCTTTTCTGTAGGAGAAATTGTGCATAGACTCACAGGAACTACCTTTTCTACTTGATCTCTGACATCTTGAGTCTTTATGTTCTGTACTTCTGCTCTTGGTTCCTGCAATATGACAATAGTCATTAAAGTAACTTGTCTTTTCACACTCCATAGATTATTGCTCAGTAGTACTACCCACTAAATTATTATTTGAATATGTATATGATTAAATAAAAAATATTATGTTCCATTTTATATATTATAATATATTATTATATTATATATATTATATATATTACATAAAAAGTAAATACCATTTACTGTTCAGTCTTAGTATGTTTTCAGTTAGGAATGGGTGGTAATGACTTCAGAAGACTTAAGTTCCTTTGAAATGTCAGATTTCACGCTACAGGACATAAAGGTGTAAAAGAAAGGCAACCTAAAATATCATGCTTTGAAACTTGGAGCCCATTAATCAGAGGAAAGAAAAAAAAACATTGACAAGGTGACAACATCCTGCATGACAACACTGAGCTTGATGTGGTGTTCAACTTTATTAAAAATCAGAATTTATGATGCAGCAATTGAACCTGTTCAGTTGTGGTGACATGAATTGTCCTGAGTGAATAACATACTATATTAATATTTTAGTTGAAATTCCTGGACTGTATGGTTGATTAATCAGCTGTACTTCAGCTTGAGAATATATGGTTGTTCAATACGGTTGTTCAATATAACTGGGTTATGAATAATCCTTACTACAGAAAAAGCAGCCTCCTCTGAGGTTCAGAACAGACGTGTCCGTGGAGCAGAGGGAGTTGTATTATTAATCCTCCCATGTTCAAATGTATGTCAGCAACCAATAGAAGTCAATACATATCCCACAGCATTATGCAAATGCATGCATTATTAAAGCTTTCTACTAGTCAGGAGGACTACAAGAATGTCATGAGGTTGTGCAGGGAGAAAATCAGAAGGGCCAAAGCCCAACTAGAACTTAATCTGATTATTGCAGTAAAGGATAGTAAAAAATGTTGTACAAATACATCAGCAACAAAAGGAGGGTTAAGGAGAATTTCCATCATTTACTGAATACTGGTGGAAATGGTAACAAAGATCAAGGAAAAGGCTGAGGTATTAATGCCTTCTTTGCCTCAGTCTTCAATAGCAAGAACAGTTGTTCTCAGCCCCCTGAGCTGGAAGACAGAGACAGGAAGCAGAAGGAAATCCCCATAATCTAAGGGGAAATGGTCACCAACCTGCTTAGACATGCACATGTCTATGGGGACGGATGGGATCCATCCAGGAGTCCTGACAGACGTGGCAGAAGATGTGCCAAACTACTTTCCATCATTTACCAGCAGTCCTGGCTAACTGGAGAGGTCCCAGTTGACTTGAGGTTACCATATTTGACACCCATCTACAAGAAGTGGAACATGCAGGACAACCAGGTGTTCAGCCCAGTCAGCATGGGTTTAGAAAAGGCAGGTCTTGCTTGACCAACCTGATCTCCTTCTGTGATAAGGTGACACACTTAGTGGATCAGAAAAAGGCTCTGGATGTTTTCTACTTGGACTTTAGTAAATCCTTTGACACTGTCTCCCACAGCATTCTCCTGGAGAAACTGGCTGCTCAGGATGAGTCCACTATTTGCTGGGTAGAAAAGTGGCTTGACGGCTGTGTCTGAAGAGTGCTGGTGAATGGGTTTACATCCAGCTAGTGGTCAGATCACAAGTGGTCTTCCTGAGGGCTCAGTGTTGGGGTCAGTCTTGTTTAATATCTTCATTGATGACCTGGGAAAGGGAATCAGGTGCACCCTCAGTAAATTTGCGGGTCACACCAAGCTGGGCACCAGTGTTGATCTTCTGGAGGGCAGGAAGGCACTGCAGGGGGATCTGGACAGGCTGGATCAATGGGCCAAGGCCAATTGTGTGAGGTACAACAAGGTAAAGTGCTGGGTCCCGCATTTGTGTCACTGCAACGCTTTGCAGTGCTACAGGCTGGGGGCAGAGTGGCTGGCAAGCTGCCCATAGAAAAAGGACCTGGGGGTGCTGATCAACAGCCATGTGGATCTGAACTGTGTGCCCAGGCAGCCAAGAAGGCCAATGGCATTCTGGCGTGCATCAGCAATAGTGTGGCCAGCAGGATGAGAGCAGGGATTGTCATTGTCACCCAGTACTCAGCACTGGTGAGGACACTTCTTGAGTCCTGTGTTCAATTCTCACTAAAAGACAAACGTGGAAGAACTGGAGTGTGTCCAGAGAAGGGTAACAGAGCTGCTGAAGGGTTCTGGAAGAGAAATCATATAAGGAGCAGCTGAGAGAGCTGAGGGTGTTCAGCCTGGGAAAAAGTAGGCTTAGGGTAAACCTTATCACTTTCTACAACTGTCTGAAAGAGGTTGTAGCAAGGTGGGGATCAGCCTCTTCTCCCTGGTAACGAGTGACAAGACCAGAGGAAATGGCTTCAAGTTGCACCAGAGGAGGTCTAGACTGGATATTAGAAAAAATTTCTTCATCAAAGAGGTTGTCAGGCATTGGGACAGACTGCCCAGAGAAATGTGCATTTAAAAGAAGTTGTAAAGATAAAAATCTCTCATCACTTTATATCTAGATTAAGGACTGACATCAGGAAGGAACAGAAGTGGCTCTTGAAGATACAAAGTGATGCACTAATGAGATTATGACACAGGAAGCTATGTTTGATTAGCCAAGCAGAAATGATTACCTACGGAGTTATACAAGAAGTTTGAGATGAAAAAATANAAGCTTTCTACTAGTCAGGAGGACTACAAGAATGTCATGAGGTTGTGCAGGGAGAAAATCAGAAGGGCCAAAGCCCAACTAGAACTTAATCTGATTATTGCAGTAAAGGATAGTAAAAAATGTTGTACAAATACATCAGCAACAAAAGGAGGGTTAAGGAGAATTTCCATCATTTACTGAATACTGGTGGAAATGGTAACAAAGATCAAGGAAAAGGCTGAGGTATTAATGCCTTCTTTGCCTCAGTCTTCAATAGCAAGAACAGTTGTTCTCAGCCCCCTGAGCTGGAAGACAGAGACAGGAAGCAGAAGGAAATCCCCATAATCTAAGGGGAAATGGTCACCAACCTGCTTAGACATGCACATGTCTATGGGGACGGATGGGATCCATCCAGGAGTCCTGACAGACGTGGCAGAAGATGTGCCAAACTACTTTCCATCATTTACCAGCAGTCCTGGCTAACTGGAGAGGTCCCAGTTGACTTGAGGTTACCATATTTGACACCCATCTACAAGAAGTGGAACATGCAGGACAACCAGGTGTTCAGCCCAGTCAGCATGGGTTTAGAAAAGGCAGGTCTTGCTTGACCAACCTGATCTCCTTCTGTGATAAGGTGACACACTTAGTGGATCAGAAAAAGGCTCTGGATGTTTTCTACTTGGACTTTAGTAAATCCTTTGACACTGTCTCCCACAGCATTCTCCTGGAGAAACTGGCTGCTCAGGATGAGTCCACTATTTGCTGGGTAGAAAAGTGGCTTGACGGCTGTGTCTGAAGAGTGCTGGTGAATGGGTTTACATCCAGCTAGTGGTCAGATCACAAGTGGTCTTCCTGAGGGCTCAGTGTTGGGGTCAGTCTTGTTTAATATCTTCATTGATGACCTGGGAAAGGGAATCAGGTGCACCCTCAGTAAATTTGCGGGTCACACCAAGCTGGGCACCAGTGTTGATCTTCTGGAGGGCAGGAAGGCACTGCAGGGGGATCTGGACAGGCTGGATCAATGGGCCAAGGCCAATTGTGTGAGGTACAACAAGGTAAAGTGCTGGGTCCCGCATTTGTGTCACTGCAACGCTTTGCAGTGCTACAGGCTGGGGGCAGAGTGGCTGGCAAGCTGCCCATAGAAAAAGGACCTGGGGGTGCTGATCAACAGCCATGTGGATCTGAACTGTGTGCCCAGGCAGCCAAGAAGGCCAATGGCATTCTGGCGTGCATCAGCAATAGTGTGGCCAGCAGGATGAGAGCAGGGATTGTCATTGTCACCCAGTACTCAGCACTGGTGAGGACACTTCTTGAGTCCTGTGTTCAATTCTCACTAAAAGACAAACGTGGAAGAACTGGAGTGTGTCCAGAGAAGGGTAACAGAGCTGCTGAAGGGTTCTGGAAGAGAAATCATATAAGGAGCAGCTGAGAGAGCTGAGGGTGTTCAGCCTGGGAAAAAGTAGGCTTAGGGTAAACCTTATCACTTTCTACAACTGTCTGAAAGAGGTTGTAGCAAGGTGGGGATCAGCCTCTTCTCCCTGGTAACGAGTGACAAGACCAGAGGAAATGGCTTCAAGTTGCACCAGAGGAGGTCTAGACTGGATATTAGAAAAAATTTCTTCATCAAAGAGGTTGTCAGGCATTGGGACAGACTGCCCAGAGAAATGTGCATTTAAAAGAAGTTGTAAAGATAAAAATCTCTCATCACTTTATATCTAGATTAAGGACTGACATCAGGAAGGAACAGAAGTGGCTCTTGAAGATACAAAGTGATGCACTAATGAGATTATGACACAGGAAGCTATGTTTGATTAGCCAAGCAGAAATGATTACCTACGGAGTTATACAAGAAGTTTGAGATGAAAAAATATGTTGAGAAGACTCTTACCAGATTTCATTCCTTATTTGTTTGTCTGACTACCAAAGGTTTTAAACTCCTGATATGCACTATTACCATGAATCACGATTGCTTCATGTCCAGTTTTCACTTCATCATGCTACACTTAGAAGCACTCTGGAACTTCCTGGAAATAACTGGTATCTGAAGTCTTTGAAAATGAGAATCACTTTCCTTTGAAGAACTGTAAAAGAATACAGTTTGTGGAAAAATTCTGTCCATCACTGACAAGCAACTGTTTCTGTATTAAGAAGACCCAACAAACAAACAAAACAAACAAACAAAAAAGAAACAAATCCAAAAATTACCATTTTGGTCCCCATTTTTGTTTTACATTTCATGGTGGGGAGTCTGTAGGCTTTAGTTAAATCAATGAAGACCTAGAGAAAAGCAGGTGTAGTAGAATAGCTCATAAACCCTCATTCAAATTCCAGTAACATGAAGTTAGCAGTTTGGGGAAATGGAAGCATTTAAATATCTTAGTCCCCAAATCCTGAGAGTGAAGACTCTCCTCAGCTGTGGATACATGACTAAGCAAACACTTTTCCTGCATTTTTTAATGCAAGAAAATCGTACACTCATGTAGTAATGTGACCAGAAATATTTCTTGAGACAGAACTGCAAGGGGCTAATAATTTGCAAGGAAAAAATAGTATTATAGTTTTCAGACAGCTTTGTGGTTATGAGCACAGAGGACACAAATCCAAGAAGCATATCTAACACTGCCCAGAAGGAGAAACACAAAATATAGCCTCTCTAAACTTGTTTTGGTTACAATAAGATTTATTAAAATCAAGTATAGTTGAAACAATAGCACACTAATCACCTAAAAAAGATAGTGGAGTGACATAGACTATGCCTACACAAAGCATACACAGGCTCTGTCCTTCATGCCTGAAGCATTTGATAGGAAATAACAAAGTCTAGGCTTATAAATCCTGCATTAATACAATATTGCATGATCTAATAGGGATTACTGTTTCCAGACCAATTCTGCCCTGTGACCCAACAACTCAGAAATTTGCTCAGGGTTGTCAAACTCTATCTCAGGAGAAATACCAGAGTATACTGATATAGAAGCATTGTGTTGAGCTGTTGGAAAAGATTGCATTTAAATAGCATGTTTAGTGCATTCTCCTATATAATTACCCTGACTGCAAAGTCTCAAACATGTACAGTGAAGCAGCCGCTGATGTTCATGCAGTTCCTTGACAAGTCCAAATACTGACGGTATTCAGGATGTGTTCTGTAACCATCTGGACATCATAACACAGAGAAAGGAAATTCAATTGGAGATAGCTTGCCAACTAATTTGATCAGTTCAAAGTTAAGAGTAGCACTGCAGTACTTCCAAGAGGGGACACAGATCTGCATTATAAATTGTTTGGGTTTTTAAATTTAAAAAAAAAAAAAAAAAAAAATATGTATGNGAGGGGACACAGATCTGCATTATAAATTGTTTGGGTTTTTTAATTTAAAAAAAAAAAAAAAAAAAAATCGTCTGTTTTAAAAATAACAGATGAAATCTATAAAAAATATTTGGCTTTGACTAAAAAAAACTAAAACAAAACACACAAATATTTTATTTGACATACAGGTGTTTGACATTTCAGTTAATGACAAAATTTGACTTCTTTATACTGCTTAGGTTTCATCGTATTTTTCCAGAGTTGAGAAAACAATAGGAATCAAAAGATCAGTTATCTTTCCAGCTTTCACTGGCCATATTTAAGTAAGTTTGCCAGTTTGAATATCTTTGGCCCGTGTCCTTTATCAATGTGTCCCTATGACATACCACCTCCGTTCAATCAAAATACCAACCTTGGCAGACTTTGCTAGATTTTACATCTTTAATTTGCTTATCTGTTCAAATAAAATTAAAAACCAAAATAAACCATGATTCAACAAGCACCCAATAATATTACCTCTGCATTGTCTCATCTACGTACCTCTTAACTTGAGATAATGCAAAGGTGAAATTTGACCACAGATTCGGATTCTAGATGCAAGGTTCATTCATGCTTAGAAATAGATTTACCTGCATTAAGACAACACATACCATAGCAATTGCTTATGATTAGTGTAACTTATGGTGTAACGCTTTCAGCTTTCTTTTCTTATAAAAATTGCAAAATGCATAGAGACTCGTGGGGTCTTCTTGCTTGCTAGGCTGGGGATAACCTATAATAATGTAAATATTAATTTAAAAATCCAAACAAAACAGCAAACCTTTCTCCCATACTACCAAGATGATGAACTTGATTTACAGAATAAAGAGAAAAATTCTAAAAATTATACATTTGAAGGGATGGTGTTTGTAGTCCCAAGTTACTGTTATGTGTGATGGGGCCTTGCTTTCCCGGAGATGGCTGAACCTTGGGAAGCAGTGAATTAAATACATGTTTGGTTTTGCTTGCATGCACAGCTTTTACTTTCCCTAATAAACTGTCTTTATGTCAACCCACGATTTTTCCACCTTTTACTCTTCCGATTCTCTCCCCAGTTCCACTGATGGAGAAGAGAGTGAGTGATTGCGTGGGGCTTGTTTGCTGGCTGGGATTAAACCATGACAGGTGTGAAGGTCAATTCTCCACAGTCCTGATGCTGTAAAGATCTCTCACATTTTTCCTCAGTTTTTTTTCTATAAATATTTCTCTGCAATGTTTGGGGTTCAGCAACAGCTGAAGTTGCACAAAGAGAGAACTAAAACAGAGCCAGGATATCAGAACAAAATCTCATGAATCAATCCACAGTCCATGAGATGCTAGCTCTGTTGATATATCATGGTAAATGCAGTTTGTTTCTGGAAAATATAAAATAAGGAGGATAATTGGCAACAGGATAATTAAGACACAGTTTTTCTAGACTGTGGTGATTTTTTCAGGGCCCCAAAGCTCACTCCCAAAGTGCTCTATATAAGAAAATTTCAGAGCACACCGGGTACTAGCCTTCTCTTTCCATCTCAGTCACCTAATATTTCTTATTAGGAATGCAGAGGGAAAGCTAACTATTCCTGTGCTTCATACATTTTGCTGCTGATACTGAATTGAAAAGAGATGGCAAAGATCATGTCAGCAACCCTTATCATCATACATCCTTGTATTTTCTCTGCCAATACAATTCAGTTACCATGGTACTGTTCGTGCTACTAACATTTTGGTTACATGTAGTCATTTTCAAAGGAAAGCACTTTTACAGTGACCATAGTAGCACTTAGATAGTATTTTTCATCTCCAAAGAATATGACAGGCATCAGCTAATTATTTCTCACAACCCCTTAATTCTCTTTAGAGGGGTATGGAGAGATGAATTCAATCCTGAGTGTAAATAAGCTGAACCATCTCTGCTTTACCATTAGAGTTGGAGCAGGCTAGTTAACACATTTTTGGCCAGTGCCAGAAAGATTATTTTTGCTGACATCAACAGCAAGTTGATATTATATAGCACGTCTGAAAAACAAGGAATAATTAAGTCCTGCAAAGCAATGAACCCTGTTTTTTCAATCCAGTAAATCTCGTAAGTAATCTAATCTTTCAAGCCTGTGAGTGATCCTACTGACTTCAGTTTAGAAGCTTAAGCACAGCTCCAGATATTTTACAGGTCTGGAAATGCAAAAACAAGCACTTTCAGGATGAGGATGACTGTCAGCTGAGGATGGAGGCACAAATTGTTCTGGCACCTAATTCTAAACCTGTTATTTTAGATTGTGCCCTCTCTGTTAGCCACCCAAAAGAAAGCTTGCCAGGTCATTACCTTCCCTTTCTCCTCTACTTTACTGTGCATGAAGGCAGCAGGCATATATTTGAGATGTGCACAGAACCATAGCCATATGCTCTGTCTTATACACTACATGCACCAGCAGCTATTAAAACCTGATGGTCCTGAAAGGCTGTGAACATTACATATCTAGTAATGCACTCATTACTGCAGTGCTGTCTGAGTGTTTGGCTGCTATAAACTCACTGGCTCAAGAAAAAACATAGAGGAGTCTTGCTTTAAATCTGCTGGGCTCATGTGTGAACTGAAACAAAGCAACATCCCAGTGAGTCAATGCAAGTGAATCTTTTCTTAGAATGTTTCTTAGAAGCTTCTTTGGAAAGGATGGGAAAATTTTCTAAATTAATATACATTGACCCTCAGACATGGGTAAGTTTGCTTACACATTAGTAAACATTTTATCTGCAAGTAGCTGAAGGTTCCCCATAAATTTCACAGATCTTAGGAAAAGAAGTGACTGCATAGCAACACTTGTATGCAGAAAACCCTCCCTTCATTAACAAGCATCATATCATCCTCTTCCTCTTTTATCTCATTTCTCTCATTTCTCTCCCTTCAATAGCAACAGTTTCCTTTGTATCTTTAGAATCCTCCAGTTTGAGCTACGCACCAGGTGGTATGAGAAGGCTGAGTGAAGGAAAAAACAGGGAGCTTTTATTCCGCCATCAGGACTTTCTTTTATGCACATATAAAATACAACATTTCAAGGAAGACTTACCCTCACTATAAGACTGAAACTTGCTTTATCCTAATTGCCATACAAGTGCACTATGTATCTGGTCTCCCTTTGCCGCTGTCCATTCCCCATATCCTACATTTCATTTCTCCCTGCATTTCTTCCTTGAGTTCAGCCCTCTTATTTCAAAATTCTTCCTTGAAATTAATGTCTTTTCCGACTTAAAAATTAATGGCTTTTCTTCCAGAGCAAGGTTTGATGGCTAAGAGGTTTCCCTTGGCTTGACTCAAGCTTATCATTCCACCCAATTCCCATGCCTGTCTCTTCCTGCTTCATCATAGCTGTAGGAGTACACTTAAGCCAGACTGACAGCTGTGTGTGTAAGGAATGACAGATCTGCTTACCTCTATTAAACCTGAGCTGAGTATGCTTGCCTTGGCATTTCTGGGAGGACAATGTAGTGATGGAGGACTACTTAATAAAAATATGTGTCTGGGGTTTGTTTCTTCAGAAGTTTACTATAGCCTTTAGTGAGAACCCCCAGCTGAACCCCCTTACTTGATAGAGTGCAGGTGTTCAGTAGCCCTTCTGCCCACAGACTGGAGCTGAGAACTATAGGACAAAAGTGCTGACCCATTCAGGCATCCCATGAAGCCAAGTACACTTCAGACCTCCACCCAGAGGATAATCTAATTTACAGTTTACCATGTTAATAAATGTGTAAAATGTGAATCATGTGAGAGCTGAAGTCAGTAAATCAAAAGTTGTGCAGATTCATATGTTATGTTCACTCGTCGTGGGTTTTACAGATTAGGCTCACAGAGGATTATAGTACAAGGAAGCTCTAAGGAAAAGCTAGAGTGCCCTTTAAACGAAAATAAAGAGTATGATTACTTGAACTCTAATTCAGACATCCCCACATGAGGAAATACTGGAGGGGACAAATCTGCTAGGAAGAATATCTTGATAAATAAATAATATATTTTTTTCTGGGTCTGGTATATCTCTGGAACAGACTCAATTTTTTAAGTTTCAATGCAGTTTTCAATCTCTAACACATTGCAGATCCACTAAAGAAATCTTCTGTGCCTAAAATAACACCATTTATTTTAAAATAATCAATGCATCAGACAGATAGAGCAACCACAGCACATTGAGCTTTGAAGAAATAGGTTAGCCTAATGTTCTACAGCCCAAGGGAAGGACAGATGATATTTATATTACTCCTGAATATAAATAAGAACACTATAAGGTTATTCCATTAACTGGATCTATCACTGGACAGCCTGAAAATTGTATTATGTTTCCGGACAAGGTCTTGGGAGAATTCTAACAGGTCCATTGATGTTATTTTTTATTTTGCCTCAATTAAGTGAAGGCTTTACATTTAAAAGATTTTCATTTGGCTATAGATCAATGTTCCATTGCAAGTTTCAATTTATCCTGTCCTGCGTACTGTAAAAAATTTCTTGCTGCGATTTATGGGAATATTCAATTAGTAAATAATATGTAAGTAATTCTTTGACCTACAAATGTTTGTCTTATAAAAATCTAGTTGCAAGTTGTGTACAAGTACCACTACTTAATGAGATTTTCAATTGAGAATTTAAATTTCAAGATGCATTAGTTGGGAAGGTATCCTCTGAAAAATACAGAGATGTTCATAATCTGTGTCCTCTGGCCTCCTCCCATTGAAAACTAAGACAAGGTATGACTCTGACAGTTGTATGACACTTGAACAGGAATTAGGAAGACAGTAGTGATGTAGATGTGTTATGATCTGGTTTAAGTGCCATTCTATTGGTCCTGGAGATTCAACACTCCAGGCACAGAAAGCTTGATTGCTCAACTGTAGGCTTTAATTAGCAAGAATAAGAAGATACAGTCTGTCCATGAAAATGTTCCAGTCATGTTTTCTGGAGACCAAAGCGAAGGTACAAATCTCCTTCCTCTCCAACTGTTTGCTCACATGTGGGATACTGGATGTGTTCTGAAGTTGTCACTCCTATTCTCCCAGTCACAATCTCCTGTGCGAGTCTACACCTGCACACAGGCAAGGGAGGTCTGAAACCACACTTCTCAGAAGGAGAGAAACAGGTAAGTCTGTGATGGACAATTTGAGCAGGAGGCAGTGTTCTGTTTCTAGATGATGGGAGCAATAACTCTCATTACAACTCACTAGTGATAGTCAAAATCCTCATGTCTTTTATTCTCAGCAATAACTGTCCTCCATCCTTTCTATTCCAAACCCATCCTCCAGAAGGAGCGACACTCCAAACTGCACACATCATTTGAAAAGCACGTTTCTTTAGGAGACGGATGGCCAGAGTCAGCAACATGGCCACCACTACTATGGCAGTTCTATTTCCCCAGTCCACTCACCTGGAAAATTGTGTAGGAAAAAAACAAAATAGAAAAGGCATATTCTAGTCCATCAAACTGGGACTAAATGAATAAAACCTTCAACATCTGATAACCTGGTATAATTTGTTTTATCATATGGATTGAACAGTTACAGGAAATCTGTTACTTCTTTAAAGAATTTAAAAGATCCTCAATTCTAAAAATAACCAGACACTGAGAAGGTAAGTACCATGCAGACTCACACCTATTATCCATGGAGAAACAGAATCATAGTCAGAATATGACATGTAACATCTCTGTGCTCTGTGGGACAGGCAAGGTCATTCTGAAATTACCACAAAGAGCCGGCATAGAGGAGGAAAAATATGAAACATTCATTCTTAGTAGCCTTGTCTTCCCTGTGAGGAGAAAAGCTGCATTGCTCACTTTGCAACTAAATTAGAAGAGTAGTAAACTAATGAAGAGAAGGCAGCTTTGTAGTTGGTGTGTGAGTTAATCTTATTTTTTTTTTAGTGTGTTAAACTGGGTCTTACTGTGTTGTGGTTTAAATCCACTTGTCAATGAAGCACCATACAGCTCTTTGATCACCTCTCTCTGGTGAGATAGGGAAGAGAATCAGAAAGGTTAAAGTCAGAGAACTCATTGAGATAAAGACACTTTCATTGGAAAGATAAGAGCCACATCCACAAGCAGAGCAAAACAAGGAACTAATTCACCATTTCCCATGGCCAGGCCATTTCCAGGAAAAATAAGGCTCCCTGATGTAGAGAAGTTACTTGTGAAAACATATGCCATCACCCTCAACATTCCCCACTTTCTTTCTTCTTCCCCTAGCTTTATATACTGAGCATGATGCCATAAGGTCTAGAATCTCCCTTTGATCAGCTGGGATCAGCTGCCCTGGCTGTGTCCCCTTCAAAAATTCCTGCTCACTGGTAGGGCAGTAGGAAAAGCAGAAAAGGACTTGACTTTGCATAAGGACTACTCAGCAATTAAAAAAAAAAAAGAGTTTCTGTACTATCAACCTTGCTTTTAGCAAATTCAAAATACAGACCCTTGCCAGCAATAGTGAAGAAAATTAACTCTACCCTAGACAAAATCAGCACATAATGGTACATAGTCTGAATGTCATATCTACTGCAGTCTGTTTAATATGGGACCCTAATAGTCCCAACCCTCTGAAAAGGTTCAGAAAGAAATATATAACATACATAAGAAATTTATGAATGACCTAAGATACCTACTGAGAATTTCCTGAAGGAAGGTAACCTTAAGACAGAGCAATCATCTCTGGTTCCTCTGACCCCTTCTGCACCTGTAGCCCAGGAGCACTTGGCAGAATAGCAAAAATGAGAGGCTATTGTCGTTTTGGATAATATTAAATTCAGCCAATTACCATTTGGCTTCTGAATCAAATCAATTCAGAAGATGAAAAAAAGCCCAAATTATGATTTCCTTGTGTTCTGCTAGGCAGCAGAAACACTGTTATCCCTGGCCATGCAGTTTTTAAACTTCTCATCAGTTCATCAGCCTCAGTGTCCATATTAAATACTGACTCTCTTTCCTGTTTTGCCTTGGAAATGTTTCCCCGTTTGTCCTGTACATCTTCACCACCTTTCAAAATATCAATGTTCCAGTAATATCAAGTTTAGAAAAAATGTGCTATAAGATCTCTAAATATCATAATCTTTTGCTACTGAATATCAAATTCACAGTGCACTAGCATGCAAGTTATACTCAATAAAAATGCTACTTTTTTTAACTTTTCCTATGTCCAACAAATCAGATATTCAATGAATCAGAAGTAAACATATTTTCCCAGATAAAATACATTTAAAGACAATAAAAGAGGAAAAAAGTAAACAGTGAAATCCCACAAAGATAAAAAAGATTATGGGTAAATGTCAAAATAAGAAAGGGTCTTAGATACAGTCTGCAAAATCCTGTGGATTTCAGCTTAGATTTCATTATATTAAATGTGGTTGCTGGGGGAATTCATAAGTTCTAAAGTTACAATATAAGGATGTCCATACCAAGTCCTTTGGAGCATAGAGCTGAAAGTTGTATTTTGTCATCCCTCTTCACCTTCAGCAACACCTGAAATCAATGCAGCTTTGAACACTGACAACTGTTTCTCTGAATAAAGGTAAGACATATGAGTATGGAAAATAACATCAAGTTACAGACAGGGTAAACCCCGTACATCACTCAAGAGAAAGTTTATCTCTGTGCGATTTTTTTATTCTGCATGGCAAGAAAATTTCAGAGCTTTCTTGTGCATAGTTATATTTTAACAGATAGACATAGGAATTTAGGAGGCCTAAATATAGGTTTATCTTACATGTAACAATAACAAAAAATAGTGTGCCATGGTGACATATTTCTTTTTTTTTTTAATTTTGTTTTATTGACAGGTCACTAAGTGATAGTACCTTATCTAAGATTGCCATCTCACAATAGAGATAACATCAGATTATCTGATGTATGTTTGACAGTATGTTTGATAGTAGATGAGTAGTAACCTAATCTTCTGTTTTCAAAACACTTGCAGAAGATGACTGAAATGCGTAGGGTTCCACTGTCTTAGAATGCATTTGTGCAACAGTAAGAATGAAAAATATAGAAAAATAAAACAGCTTGCTAAAATTACTACTGAAACATCGAGAATAACTGGTAGGACATCTGATGTGTTACAAACATTTAAGGCATTTTATGGGCTCTTTCACATAACAGCAATTAAGAATGTGGTCTCGTTTGCTTCTTTGTGGATGAGGAGTACATTTTTCTTGTGCAATTGTTATGTCTTAGGTGGAGCCTTGAAACATTCTAAGAAACCTGAAAGTATGAAAAAACAATTTTGTCACAGCCAGGCTATATACCACAGCACCCAAATAGGAGGCTAAGGGATTATTAATTTAACTGCATTTCAAACACCTGAATTAGCTGGCTAATTTAACAGGCTAATCTCCTAATGAAATTAGAGAGGTATAAAACCTTCAGTATTTAATGGAGAGATTAATTCAGGGTACTTCCCTTTCTTTAGCCATCAATTTCAGGAATCTACTAAACTAGACCCAACAGGATTCTTACCCAGATGTTTAAATCTAGACACTATACATACATATTAAACCTTTGATCTATATTAGAATCTCAACTCCTTCAACAGCTAAAATATTGAATTAGTGGTGGAAATTAATTATAATAATAGATCATCTGGAATGCTAAACTAACAGAGAAACATGATTACCTTCATTTCAAGACATTCCAAGCCAGTGAGCTAACCCTTATATTAAGGGTTAATAAATCAATCCCTTCTTTCAGATTAGTACCTTCCCAGCTAGGCTCTTTTGCAAACGTCCCACCTTCTCTTAGGAAAGAGAAGAAGTAAGAGTAAAATTATTTTGAGTAATAATACAAATAATAACAATAATAGAAAAAGAGTTATTACTGTTTTATTTCTCATTGGTTTTCTCATTTGTTTTCCAGTATTAAAACTTATCATTTTAGGCTGAAAGTTTAAAGTCATTCCAGCATTTCCATAACCTGCAAAGTGCTTCACATTTTAATCTCAGTTGGCTTCATAAATTCCATATCCCTACATTAAATAATAAATGTAGTCGAAGAGCAGTTATTATAACAAATGGGACATTTGACACTGGTTTCTATACAAGTTCTTTTGTGACGCCTCAAGCAGTTCTGCATGTTGTACATCACAATATGTATGTGATCATTTAAACATTCACTGTGATTGATGGTTAATTAAAGCTTCTCATAGCAACCAGTCACAGTAACTTTGCAGTGCTGATAAATCCCTAACAGTCTGGTCGTCCTTTCTTTTCTAATTATATTGCCCCTGTTCTTTTATGAAAGTTATCAGGTGCCACTAAACGAGTATCTGTATTTTTATGACATGCAAATAGCGCTAATATTGTGCTGATAGATCCACTGAGCTTTACTTTGCTGTGGATGTTTACAAATGGTTTCATAAAACCTTTTTAAGAAGGGATTTTTTAGTGCCTGTGTAAACTCATTGGGTGCTGTTTAATTAAGAAGTGTAACAATATAAATAATGTTATGGTCTTATTAATCTCTGGCTAGGAAGTGAATTGTTTTTAAGGATTTTAAGGATTTTAACAGACTACATTTTTAAAAATGTACTTGAAGCATATTTCTATGCTGAACATACTGTTTTAGTAATCTCTGCTGCTAATTTATCTTTTCATAAATTAGCAGCATAACATTTTGTCGGGGTCTCCTGGACTCTGGGCTGCCCGGTGGCCCTGAGTAGGAGCCGACAATTCCGCGGCCGGGGACCCGAAATGTCTAACGGCTGTGGCGAGCTCACCGCGTGGCGAGGGCTGAGCTGAGCGCCAGGACGGCAGGCAACGGCGGAGGGAATAAAGGAGCTGAGAAGGGCTTCTTCCGCAGGAAAGGGTTTATTGAAGAAACGCAGGGGAGAAGGCAGTGGAAACGTGGAGCGAGAAGAAGCAAAAAGAAGCGCGGGACCGCAACTTAAATACAGTAACAAATCTCAGGGCGTGGTTAACCACTGACGAATTAAGGAATGACAAGCACATGACAGGGGACAAATAGCGGAGTTTTGGGGGAGGGAGAACCAGGATACAGCAAATGGGGAGCAGCAAACAAGAGAAGTTTCCAGAAGCCGGTGTAATATGCAACAGGCAAAATGAACAAACACAAAACATAAACCCAATCAGACCGTGCGCCCAACCGAAGCCTCCAGAACGGGGCGGGGAGGAAGCCAAAGGGTGCCGCCCAGGGTAAACTGACAGGCCCCTTAGGGTCGTCCCTGTGGGGTGACTGATGTGCTCTCTGCAGCTCCCGGGCTGCTTCCCATGGATTCTTCATCCAGGCAGTCACTGTCTCTTGGTGGATAACGGACCCAAGAGATCAGCTCCGGGCCAGAGGGCACCTGAGCCACCGCCACAACATTTAACTTGTGAAGACAGGTCCTTTGGTTAATTACTATTATAAAAATTCTTGCTGTATGCTCTTTTTATTTTATTCTTTATTCCAAGCAACTAAGAAAAACTTTTAAGCCTGTGCTGAGTCCTTGAGATCAGCTGAAGTATACTACTGAATTTAGAATCCTCTTATATCCAAACTCAAAATCAAGCAATTGTTTCATTGTTAATAAGTAAACAGAACATTTCCATGAACTTTATTTTACTTGTCAGTTATGGACTTTGGCTTAAAAAAAATACAATCATGAAAGTCAAGTTTAAAATATTATGGGAATCACTTTGGCTTCTTCTGGTTTTTTTACTGATTCTCATTTAGATACTTTTCTCATTTGAAAGGTAAGTTGTTGACCTGAGTTTGTTTTTGCGCATAAGGTATTCTCTGAACAACAGTATTCATCCAAAGTATGGTACAATTTAAAAACTAAAACAAGATATGACATCAGAAGAAAGTGAAACATGTCCAGTGCTACAGTGGATTTGTGAACATGTTCATGCACATGTTGTCAGTAAATATCAAAGGCAATAAACAGAAATAAGGATGTCCCTTAAATGTACTAAGTAGCTGCCACTGGCTTTAAAGAAGTGGCTTTTTCTGGAGGTGAAATAAAAAAGGAAAGAAAACACAAAAATACATATAGCACTGGATGTACAATAGTGGAATGGAGGCTGTTCAAAAGGCTGTTCAAAAGCTTGAAGAAAGCTTTCCACTCTAATTCAGGTCTTGTTCTGAAACAAAAGGACTTTGTTCAGCTTTTGTTTTACCTACCTGTCAACTTAGGAGCAAGATTGAACCCTTGCTGCATTGGAAAGGCTTCCTTAAATAGAACAATTTATTGTTGTCTTCTTTAGCCATAATGTTGTCAACTGTTCACTTAATTTTGGACAAAGCAATTCTTAATTAATTGAATTTGTTCCAACAATTTTATATTGCTCTACTTTTGGTTGCAATTACACATACAACTGATAAATACACTCTAGGCTCAAATTCTTCCTGTTCTGTGCAGTCAGAAAATGTATTTGGGGAACCATTAACAAATACTATTTTAATGGTAATTTTACTGCTACAAATTCAACTTAGCTTGTCTTTATTCACCCAGGTCTTCAAACAATGCAAAAGACCTTAGATCCCAGTAAAATTAATTGAGTTATAGCAATTGCTAAACAAAATCAAAAACCTGTTTTGTGTTTTAACTGTAATATTTTTTGCTATCAAATAATTTCTCTGTCATAGGGGCAGATGACCTTTTGACCATTTCTTTGTCTTTACTGAAATGAAATCTTCAAAATGAGGGAGCAATAATTGGACTCACTAATGGCTTATGAATAACTGATTTTATATGACTTCATTTATATATAGACCTGGTTTAAGTCTAAAGAAGCCATAAACTGGTCTTATCCTTGGGGAACCAAGCCTAGTTTCTTTGGACATCCCACAAAACAGGACATTCAGTGTAATCTCCTAGTTTGCAATTCACATGGATGAAACGGGATCCTGCTCTGAATCTACCTCTAGAGGAGAAACGGTGCCTGCATCAACTCACAAACCTATGGTGAGATCTCTGAAATATGTAGGTAGTCCTGAAAATACACCTGGCTTTGATATAACTGTGCCAATGTACAAATCCACGGTTCATCTGCTTCTTCAATACTATGTGCAGTTCTGGCTCTTCCCTCCTACATCTCAAGACTTTAGAGATAAGGAAAGAGATGGAGTGCCTTACCTACACTGAATGCCTGAGTGAATTTGATCTCTGCAGCCTGGAAAAAATTAAAAAAAGGCTGGGAGATGTGGCAAAATTTTTAAAAATTAAGTAATAAGTAAAAAGGACAGGGTTTGATTAAACACTATGTTTCAAAACAAGATAGGGCATAATAAGGTAAGCCAGGAGGAGTCAGGCTCAAAACAGATGGTTGAATTGTGGAACTTCTTGCCAAACCATATTTGATTTCTTGTTTCAAAAGAGGCCTGGGGGAAACTTGAAAAGGTCATGGAAGACTGATCCACAGCAGGTTGCTAAATACCCAGATAAGATGTTCATTCATGTCAAGGGCCCATGACCTGAAAATAGAGGAAGGCTGGAAAGATATAATGTAAGAATACAATAGAATCATAGAATCATTGAGGTTAAAAAAAGACCTTTAAGAACATTGAGTCTAACTGTAAAGCTAACAATGCCCAGTTCACCACTAAATCATGTCTCTAAGTGTCACATCTACATGCCTTTTGAACAACACTAAGGTAACTCAAGCATTTCCCTGGCCAATGTGCTCCAATGCTTGAGAACCCTTTTGGTGAGGATATTTTTCCTGATATCAAATCTAAACCCCTGTTAATGCAATTTGAGGCCATTTCCTCTCATCCTACTGCTTGTTACTGGGTAGAACAGGCTGACCCTCACCTGGCTACAGCCTCCTTTCAGGCAGCTGTAGAGTGATAAGATCCCCCCCGAGCCTCCTTTTCTTCAGACTAAACATTCCCAGTTCCCTCAGCTGCTCCTTATCAGACTTGTGCTCCAAACCCTTCACCAGCTCTGTTGCCTTTCTCTGGACATGATCCAGCTTCTCAACGTCCTTCTTGGAGTGAGGGGCCCAGAAATGGACACAGGATTTGAGTTGTGACCTCACCAGTGCCAAGCAGAGGGGGGCCATCACTCTCTATACTCTTTTCTAGGCCTTCACATTTGATCACTGAGACAGAATATTAGGTTATGTGGATATGTGACTCAGTACAGCCATTCTTATACTTTATGGCAAGTATGCATGAGCCTAAAGTAGCAATTCACTACTTTCCATCTCTTCCAAACATTGCATGGGAAGATGAAACATGAAAACGAGTTAACTTTCACTCTTTCATTAACTCTTCTTATTTTTTTCATTATGGATTAATTTCAATCTACCAAGAAAGCATTGAATTAACTGCCTCATTTCCAACTTCAGATAGAACAAATGGATTAAATCTATAGTGCACTTCCTGCTCTTATAACTTTTGCTTGGCAAAGCTTTGATTTTTCTTTTGAATTCATATATAATCAGCTAAGGCAAAGACCCAGAAGGGCTTCCCCCGCCCCTGCCCCTCCCACCATGTCTTTCTAAACAATTTTACTGCCACACAGTTGTGATAAATGTCAATAAAACACCGCTGCAATTGTTCCATCCTTTATGGGTTAGTTGTGAGATGCAATGATGGTCAGATGTAGATCAGTGGTACATCTGTTTCCATTTGTTCTGTCCTATTCTGGAGTGAGTTAAAAAAATTTCCCACCAGTCTCCTTTTTCATTTATTCATTTAGTCTTCTTAACACTCTTCAAGCCTGTTGCTAAGAGATAATCAAGAGAAGAAAAAAACCTACATATAGAAGCTAAGCAAAAGTCTTTACTTTAGGAAAAAATAAAAAAATTTTCCGGAGTGCCTAGCAATCTTTCCAGCTGGCAGGAGATGTAATGTATAGTATACAGCAACCCTGCTCTGTCCTTTACACCAGAGAGAGATTAGCTGCTTCACGCAGACTATAAACTACAACTGGCAACCTCATACAATAAGAACAGGCAGCCACAATCCACTGAAACTGATTCTGTGCCAAATGCCTCCAACCAGCCTTACAGCCAAGGGACCAAACCATAATTCTTCAGGTAAATACATTCAACTAAATGAGTCCTTTCATTTCAGGCAAAGAAGACAGGGAGCAAATAAGAGCACAAGAGACAGAAACTGGAACATAGTAGCAGCACAGCAGTGGCAGCCCACATCCAATATAATTAGTGGTCATTCTGGAACATGTTAAGAAAGTCAGACCAAGCACTTTGCATTTGGAATTAATGCCCAAGGCTACATCATGGCAGGGGTCCAGAAGATCAAAACAAGAAGTCTGAACAATGGAAAAGCACAGGCTGTGTGAATGCTGCTTTCTATCCATGCAGTTGGTTAGACTCTGGAAAGTCTTCCCGAGAAAACTGTGTTCAGACTTGCCTCCTAGAGACCAGTGAAAACATCTTAAATGGCAGCACAAATGTTAGCTGACTGCTACAAGCCCTCTTCTTGATGGTATTGCTCTCTACTTAAGACATTTGTGTAGGCACTGCATACATTTGCAGCATGAAAAGCATCAACCAAATATAATTTACTGGCCAAACATCATGAAATGCCATTTAGAAAGCAAAAGACAGTTTTTCCTTTCAGACAGATGTAGCAACATAAATTGTGTCACTTCACTAAATGACCAAATTATAATTGAATAACATGTAGATTTCCTTCCTATCCATTCATGCTACAATACAAACCTACTGAGCAAACCTGTTTCTTGCAAACCTGTTTCTGAGCACCTCTGACCTTTGATTTCAAAAGGTGCCAAGAGTGGAATCTGCTTAACTTAGTCACTGTGAACCACCATGCCCCATTTCTTTAAAAGTCCAGGTCCAGGCAGGAGGGAGAAGGATGTTGCTTTTTGTCTTGGATCAGAAGGGGCCTTGGGAGGAAGGGGAGATTATTCCTTCATGCAAGCAGAAAGAGTGCCTAGGTGCCAGAGACATTCTCTAGTGTGCAGGCAAGCAAGAGGCTCGTGAGACAGTAAAAATGCTGCCTTGGGAGAGCATACAGTGGGGAAGAAATGGGTATTTTCAAACATACACACCTCCAAAATGGGAGTTAGCCACTTTCAAGGGATCAACAATATTCATTTGTACTAATCCAGCCTCAGAACCTGGACTAATAGCAAGCCTGGAAGACAAGAGAACTCTGAAAAGATAAAAAAGGCAGAAGAAATTTCGTTCCACAAACCCTCTTAGCTTTATGTCATTATCTGAGCTTTGTACTTTTAAAAGTTCATGCTTCTACTCTCTTCTAATAAAACTAGCATTAGAGATTCAAAATGTATTCAGTGTTTGGGGAATGATAAGTTCAGTAATTTATCAACAGGCACTGAATGATATTTCAAAGTATGGCCCAGAGTCTCCTGCTTTCAAACTGGCACTGAAAATGGCACTCTGGAAATCCTGTGCACAGCCCCGTGAGACCCAGTTAGGGCTGAGACAGACACGGCAATGAGAAACTCATACTGCAATGAGAAACTCATACAGAGGAGGGTTTTTCAAAAGATATGTCTGAGACACAGTGGGAGTTGCTTTGTCGAAAGAAAGAGCACTACTTGTTTGCGTCTTTTTTTTTTTTTTTTACTTTTTTTGCTTTTGAAATCTATAGGTAATGCTTAATGAAAAAAAAAATTAAAAGCAGATGTTTTTATTTTAAAGAAGGAACAATTTGTTAAACACAGACCCCCACACACAAATGCATGTACACACCAGCCTTCTACCAGGTGGAAATTTCCTACCTCCTAGAAAACATTCTCTCTCTCTTGCCTTCTCTATTTTGCCATAAAATATGAAAAAGACCCAAACGATATTGAAAATAAACACTAGGAAGACTCTTCTGGGAAGAAGAAAGATTTATCCTTGCCTGGAAGCAGTTTTTAAAAAAGTATTTTGTCACGATATTTCATGCTACACATTTTCTATTGCATACTTTCCCAAAATGCCTGTCAGAGTTCAGCTTTGAGCATGACTGAGAAGCAAAGAGAAACAGGATCTAAAAAGTAAGCAGAAGTAGGAACAGTTAAGAACTAGAAATGGGCTTGTATGTTTGTTTACTTTAAAAAGCAGAGCTGTATATTTTCTCCTTAAAGTTCTAGTCGAAAATTATTAGAATATGAATTTTTATTTTCCAACTTTTTCCCTAAAAATTTACATCGGCAAGGAGTCCCAAAATAAGAATACTAAAGGTATTTAGCATCTTAGAAATCTGATACTTGACTCCCTGAACATTTGCTCCAACAGGATTTTTGTGAACTTTACAGGGTCATGTGATAACATTTATTTTTTCAATTACCAGTATAAACATTAGGGAATAAAAGAATAAAAGCGTAGAAGATGAGAGTGTGAGAAAGGATAGCTGAAGAATTTTTCCAATTACAGTTTCTGCTACATCTTTATCATCACTGGTCCATTAACTGTTATGGGTTATACATATTGTCCAGTAATAGTGTCCAAGGAAGTATTTAAGATTATTAGGATTCTATGGTGCTAATTTAATTTGATATAAAGTTAATTTTGTCAGTGTTGCAAGAAATACTGTTAAGCTCCTATTCTTGGAGATCCAGCATCCCTATAAGCAACATTAAGAACCATAATTTTCCTCCAGTCCAAATGCATGTATATATTTGTTTGACTATACAACTTCCTATGAATAATATGTATGTGGAATTTTTTCTAATACTACTGGAAGTGGTGACTGTAAGTCTGGGTCCGTAATCATTACCTTGAATAATTGCAAACAAATGGAAGCAGAAAATCAAACCAGAGTTATTATCTCTTTAAAAGTTAAACAAGAAATAACTAGGAGTTCATCAATGAAATAAAGATATATTCATTAATATTCACCTAAAATGCATAAATTATTTTTTTAAAGTCACAGGTATATAGAACCAAAGTACTGATTCTCAAAGTTACTTAATACAATGAGGAAAAAGACACATTGAAATAATCTCTTTAAAAACCCAAATATCAAATCTCCATTGGCATCCCTATACTATGAGGCTGCAATAAGAAAAACCTGCAAAAAAAAAGGCAAACTATCCCTAGTAGACAGAAGATCAGAAGTAAGTTTTTAGTCAAACTAAACAAACTGATTCTGCAGAGTTCCCTTACTATTCAAAACTGAAGTGAAGAAACACAAGTTTCCTTCTGCTGCCTGTCCTACTACACAAGTAGCACCGTTTGACTACCAAGATGATAAACTGTTATTCTTTCTTGTACTCTGAATTTATCACTTGTAGTAAAGTATGAAATACCAAATGTTGGTTAATGGTCAAAAAAGTTTGCTCTTACATTTTTCTAGTTAAAAGCCTTTTAAAAAATGAGATCCTTAATTCAGTGTAGAAGAATAAACACAAAGGAAAGTCATGATGCTATTTGTCTACTTTCCTTTAATCATAATTTCTAATTAAGCATTGAAACCTCCAGACAATATATTCAACTTATGAAAATCATATGTATTTTGCAGTATTTTGTAACACATAGGAGATGTTCCAAGAGAACTTCATTTTTCATTTATCATATACTATTCAACATATTGTATATATTGAAATGGCTTGCCTACAGTTACTTCAACCAACAGGGTACAAACGTCATTAAAAATGTAAATATACCATAGGCTAAACTACTGAAGAATGAAATCTAGCAGACTCATGAGCTTTCTGGGAATTTTTGAAATTAATACTAGAGAAATTTAAGAAAAGAAAAGAAGGTTAAATATTAGCAACAATATATGGCAGAGTCTTGATAATTTCCATTCTTCCAGAGAAAGTAAGGAATAAATGCCATCTACCAATCATGAAAACATATTCATGTCATTAAGTCCAGGGAGGACTGACTACAGAAATCAAACTGAATGCATGCAGTGTTTTGAACCTGAAAATTGTATCAGGAAAAACATGATCTGTTATCTCTATTTAGTAAGGAAATTAAAATAATATGATGTCCTTGACTGGCTGGTTTTAACTGCCTTTTCTCATACCCTTCCATATAGTTATGTATGATTCACAGTGCCTAAGAGAAGAGACAGAATCACAATACTTACAGAAAAATGTTATATTTCAGTGCTATCAAGGCTGGGGCACAGATGGAAAAAATTGTCTATCAAGACCTCAAACAGTAACTTTTCTTCATGTCACCATTCCAGTACAAGAAATACCATTAAAAGGTGTAGTTTCCTGCATTCCTTTTTATTGGACTAAGTTCCCAATCATAAAACTAGTCATTATGAAAATATCTACTCTGCATTCTCAAGAAACCAAATCTACCAGCACTGGAAACTCAATTATATCATGTATTAATATTACATACATAAAATTTCATAAGATATACTTGGCTGAACAGAGTAACTAAATTAAAATTTGATTTATAATTAAAAACTTATCAATCATTTCAAGAACATTAACACGACCCACATTATATATTTGCTACTCTAGTCTCTCCAGAAATTGTAGTGTAAGTTGTCAGACAGTGTTAGCCATCAGTTCTGTGCAGTAGGCAACGTTTGTGGCAACACAGAGAGCCTTTAGAAAGGATCAGCCATGGCATAAGGAATTATTGCATTAATGACATGTGCAATACCCTACATATTATGTAGAAAACTGTAAATATATGGAGAAGCATTAAATTTCAAACTTACAGAGATCTCAAATTTTGGAGAAGTCTCTATTCTAGAAAGCTGTGCTTGATCATCAAGGAGAGATACAGGGCAAAAATGGGAAGAAAAACGGAAACATTAAAAGAAAAAGATCAGAAACATTTTATAATAGCATCTGTATGATTACTTATCCCTTAGGCCAGAATGGGGCTGACTGTGCTTTCCACAGAGATAAAAAGTAGAAAAGTGTGGTGATTTTGAGATATGAATCATTGTTTGTCTTACAAGAATTAATTTGACAATGCTGATACAGTAGGCTGATATATTTATAAATTACTCATTTGGTATGGTTATACTGGTAAAGTTCAGATAATATTGCAGAGTTTATGAACAGATTATGTGTACTACAAAGAATTGGTTTCTTTCACTGTCAATTCTAATATAGTAATTTATAGGCAGAGCATGGTATATGTGATTAAGGAAAACTTTCAGTAAATTTGGAAATAAGCTGAAAAGTTACCCATTTGTCAAAGAAGTGACTTATTTGATCAAAACCAGGGTTCACAACACCTTGTCCATATAATTTCATGCAAATAAATAGATTCTACTTTATCAAGAACTATTAGACTCGTATTAGACTGTTAGATCAAACACTTCTTTTTCTCAAGATTCCTAAATAGAAACCATTTCTGTAAGATGAAGTTCATTACATTCTGCTTCTCATGGAAGGACCAGTGATATTAAATATTAAGAACTACCTTAATTAAAACTCTGCCATTTTCACAATGTAAAACGTAAAGAATTTTGATTTGCGTTAACAGACTCAAATATTTTTCAAAATATGTTCATAAACGTATGAAATTAACAAACGGGTTATAAACTAAAAATGCTGTGAAGACCAAAATCCTAAAGTATTTTTCCTATTTATTGTTTTGAGCTCATTGAAAGAAATCAAATATAATCTCCATTGAACAATATTCATACCAGCAACCCCTTAACCTGGAATTCTGCTTAGTGGTCCTGTGAAATCTTGAGAAGTGCCTGTTGAACACTTTTGCACAGCAGTTCCTACCTAGCTCCATGCACAGGATGTCTCTCAGCACTACTTGGTTGCTCATACGCAATAGTTTCACATTCTTTGTGACATAAATAGAAAGCTGTGGGCTGAGGCAGCAGTAGAGGACCCCAAGCCTTCCACTGTATGACTTAAGGGTACAAGTCCCATCTGCTCATTTATATAAAGGCACTGAAGTCTCCTGAAGAAGATAATTTTCTGGTATTTCAGCTAGGGGCAGGAATAAACCAATCAGTGCAGAAACTGGAGTTGCTATCCATGGAGTTTAAGTGCAATAGGACAGTAGAAACATGAAAGCACAGTCTGGTAGATTGCCTGTCGCCTTTCACAATGCCTTATCAATATTCTTCTCTTCACATCAGCATTTATGGCATTTCACATGTGCCATTTTTTTTTAATCAGGGACAATTATACTATTGTGCTGTTATATTACAACAGAGCATGAGACCAAAGTTCAAGACATCCTTCTTGGATAAAAATGTGTAGGTTTTTATTGGGCTTCCAGTGAGTATGGGGCATTCCATCACCCAGAATGCTTTTGAAAATTACACATTATCCAGGTCTATCAATAGATATTTATCTGTCCTTTCCTCATTTTCTGATAACATTTAAATGCCATGTAATCTGAAGGGAATTAATGCTCTCAGTATCTTTATGAAGCGAGAAATAAAATTCCCCTTTTCCACACAGAATATAGAACAACTTAGTATTTCTCAAGGATTGGAGAGTTGAACTCATGTATTTTAAATCCCAGACTAAATCTTGTCTCTGGTTAAGCAACTATTAAAACAGCTGGGAAATGTAAAAGTGTTTTCATCTGAACTAAACAGAGTAACCCAACAAAATTTTATGAACACATATGATGTGGGACATTTTCCTGCAAAAATTCTAAAATAAAAACCAGGCTTCTCATTGCACCACCAATAAAAAGCAAACTGATATACTCTGGGTTTTGTGCTGGGGTTATTTGACATAAGATTGGTATAGGATGACAAAGGAAAAAAGAAGAAATGAAAATAAATAAATGAAGAGAAACCCAAAATTCATCTGTTTGGGAGCAGGAGTGAAAAACAAGAGAACAGTTGAGCCTCACAGAATTTTAATTTGAACACTGACAGTAAAAATGGCTATGTCTAATGCTTTCATTTGTATTTGTCTTGGTCTAATGAGGGGAAAATTCAGACTCTAAGTGCAAAACTGTTAAAGGATGTTAACCAGAAAAAAAAAACCCAAAAAAACCAAACAAATGAAGGAAATCCTTAAATAAGATTATGGTACTCAATGAAGACACATTCATTAGTATGGTTTTATAGGAAGTGAAAAATTTGGGAAAGATTTGGTAAAGCACAGGGGAAAAAAGTGGGTATTTAAATTAATACTATTCTGTAGGCCAATCAAAATGAAAGTCAGTTTAGTGAATAGAAACACACACTTCTAAAATCCAAATGTATATGAATATGGCATTTTAAAAATGTAAATAGGCAGCAATTTTATTATTTTTTTATTATTTAAAGGTTTTTAATATAATATTTAATGCTTTAGGTTTTTTATTTCTAGATATTTTGTTACAATGAAATTATAAAAACTTGGTCCTGATATTGTCTTTATATTTCAAACACTTTTTTTTATGCAGCAAAATAGTGATTTTTCCAGCTATGAATGCTTAGCCTAAACTCCAAAATCCAGCTGGATTTCTTCCATCCATGTATTCACTCATTAAAGATTCTATAAGTCATGTCAGTCGCACAAGTCTAAAACGCTGTTAACAACTACTCCATCCAGAGACACAGTATAAAATAAAACAGTGGAGTCATTTTTTTTTCCCTATCAAAAATGCAATTGATTATTATTATCTAAATATTTCAAAGGAATACATCAAATTACTTCCTCTATCCTGAACTTCTTCAAAACACACTAAAAAACACCAGTTTGGAAAATTCATTACTTTTTTCAGGTTCTTGCATTACTGTCTTCTAGGTAGTTATAATATGTTACAGAATTTAAATGTTAGGATTTATGTTTCTTGGCTTAGGCTTTCCTTTCATTAACAGCTGGCAATTAAAAAAGCAAAACTGGAGAAATTTCTTGGAAGGGAAGTTTCCTTGCTAATTCCCAAACTCCTCTAAGTAGAAATAAAGTTAAAATGAAATCAGCGAAATGCTTCTACCAATATTACAATATTTGAGTACAACTTATTTTTGTTGCATTTACCTTGGATACGCAGAAAAAAAAAAATACAAGGTAGTAAAAAGCAATTTCAGAAACAAATTACCACTAATGAAACACTTTGGATGCATACAAAGAAACAGACTTTGGACAATGATGGATTTTATTTCAATCTATTCTTTCAGAGTGTCTATGGAGAAGCAATACTTCAAGATACTGTTAGGGGTCTTTACTGTTTTTAGCACTGTTTTTTTACATACTAATCTAGGGTTGCAGCAGTATCACAAAGGAAAAGTAAAAAATAAATTGTTCCATATAATTAAAGTAATGCTTAGAAATGCTTAGGAATGGTTCTTATACCAAAAGATATAAAGAAGGTATTTTAAATAAGCTGATATATACAAATTTTTACATTCTACAGCCCTTACATCATAAAAAATAGTGGATGAACTTCGAGGGAATAAGGATATCTTAAACAAAGGATTTGCTTGACAAAGAATTTACAGAGTACAAAAATGGTTTGTAAATGGAGATTGTGTTTTATGAAGTCAAGCTGTTTTGTCACAAAGCGTGCACTGGAAATGATATTGGTAAGGTTGGTGCCATATCAATGTGGCATATCAAGAATAGATTCCTGTTCTGCACAGTTAAAACAAAACCTGTATAAATTTGGATGCGACAGGGGAGGTTTTTTGTGATTTTTTAATTGAAAGACAATCTTTCTAGTCCAAATCACAGCTAGCAGTATACCACTGTATTGAATTAGACCTATCTCTTCCTCATCTTGCCTATGAAATACAGCAGAAGGAGAGTTAATATTCACATTCAGCTATATTTGAGCAGAGAGAGCTAACAAGAATGTTTTCCCCTTTCCTGGGCATACAAGTGTCATCATGTAAATATTCAAAGCCCTTATGAAGGGAAAGGGAAGGATACCAACTGCCTCCAAAGGTTGTGCCCATGCTGCTTCCCAGGACATTTGCTGCTAAAAACTTCAAGCCAAGACATAGAGTAGGTGGGATGTTCCCTTTGACTAATAAATTCAGCTTAATTGTATGTTTTCTCCATGGCACGTGATACAACTTGGAAACCTTGTAAATTGGACTGTCGTAAGTTGAACCTTGTAAGTAGGTAAGTTACTTTGATGGTTACAGCTGGGGTAGAGTTAATTTTCTTCATAGTAACAAGTATGAGATTATGTCTTGGATTTGTGCTGAAAACACAGTGTTGGTAACATGGGGATGTTTATTTATTGCTGAGCAGTGCTTGCACAGCATCAAGGTCGTTCCTGCTTCTACTCTGCCCCAACAGTGAGGAGGCTGGCGGAGAACAAGAAGCTGGCAGGGGATGGACTCAGGACACCTGACCCCAGCTGACCAAAGGGACATTCCACACCACGTGGCATCATGCTCAGGATTTCACGCGTGGGGAAGAAGAGTGAAGCAAGGGATGATCAGAGTGATGGTGTTTGTCTTCCCACGTCTCCATTACATGTGATGGAGCCCTGCTCTCCTGGAGATGGCTGAACATCTGCCTGCACATGGGAAGTGGTGAATGAATTGGGAAGTGGTAAATGAATTCCTTGTTTTGGTATGCTTGTGTGCACAACTTTTGCTGTCCCTATTAAGCTGTCTTTACCTCAATGCAAGAGTCTTCTCACTTCTGCCCTTCCCATTCTCCTCCCCAGCCTGACTGGGGAGAGTGAGTGAGTGGCTGTGTGAGGCTTGGCTGCTGGATGGGCTTAAACCGCAACTCCACAACTCTTAGACACGAGGGTGCAGATTGTCTCCAGTTACTAGCAAGCATATTGCAGTGCTGACTAGACTGCAGTGGTTGCCTGAGAAATCCTGCATAATACACTTTTTACACCTGGAGCACCAAAAAAGAGACCTCATTATATCCCATTATTGTAACAGGCAACAGAATGCCAAGAACATATTAAGTACAGTACTAATAATGAATATAATACACAATGTAGGGAGAAGTTTGAATTCCAACTGCTTTGCATAATTCTTGTAAGACTAACCATAATATTATCTGACTACTTCTAAAAAACTGCTTTACTTATTCGCTCTTCTGTACAATCAATTTCTGTAGAATGTTTCAATTCTAATTAATTCCCAAGTTATTCAGAAAATAATTGCTTTTTTTTTCTTTTTTTTTCTTTTTTTTTTTTTAATATACTATTTGTGAAAAAAATATTACAGGCTATGATCTGAAGAAAATAAGATGGCAAGCACTGTTATACATTGTCATAGGAAAGGAAGTGGAAACAAACTACATTCAATACTGCATTCTGGTCACTCTTGCATGAATTTAAACCATTTCAAACATTGACATTTTTAAACAAAGTAATATAACTATAAAAAAGAACGTATTCTTTCCTAAACTATAACTTGGTTCATATGTGTGTAAGATGTTTGAAATAGGCTAATCCTGTTTAAACGTTTGGTTTGCCTTCACTGGAGGGGGCAAAGAAAAGAGGTGACGCAGCACAGTCAGAGGATGCATTCCCTGATGATATAAGACAGTGATTTTCATTACAGAGACATTCAAGAGAACTGAGAAGTCTTTTTGAATCATGGAAATTTTGTAGGGAAAAGTGGAAGCAAAAATAAAATTCAATGTTCAAATATACTCAGTGGTTTGACTACCACTATATCTATTAAATAAAATAGCATTATAGATAGCATTGAATGAATGACTTGTGGTAAAAATAAGACCCTACTTGATTTCCTATGCACCACTAGTCAAGACTAAGCACTTCTTAAGTATGCAAATGTACCCTCTTCACATTTTCAAGAAGACTTAATAAAATCCACAGAGTTTTGAATAGAAGAACAGAGTAGTTAGAACTCCCAGAAAGAGGCTCCTATCTGAGAAATAGGAGTACAAGCTGTTTTTGAAGAGAAATCTGAATGTGTTTCAATGTTTTTCCTAATTCCATTTAGTATTTTTTTTAAGACCTTGTCAAGTGGGAAGTAAATATTGCCAGAAAATGAAAAAGGGGCCAATGGTCATGTCAGTCCTTAGAGTGGTGCATCCTTTTATGTTGCAAACGTTGGCTTGAGTGCACTGCAGGCATTATAGCTGTCATACCCAATATACACACCTGAACTCTATCAGTCACAATGAAGTCTTTAATGAAGGTATAATTTTGTTTAATTCGTAAATCCGTCTTGGACTACACATTATCGATTGCAGCCAGCTGAGCTGCAAAGCTTGGATAATGAAGTCTGTGAAACTAAACCAATCCTCCTTAAGAAATATAGGAGTAGAAAACCCAATCCCTATGTATCTGCATTACAGGAATCTGATTTACAACCTGGCAAATCAAGTCTAGTTTTGGTGATTGTAAGCAACTAAGAGTAAGCAGGTTCTGTCATATAACATTCATGATATTTACTAAATGGTGAATGCTAACAGAAATTTTTGCTTGGTGAGATGAATTACTCACTTGAAAGTGCTCACTTTTCAAATTGCCTTTCTGTCCGTAGCCTTATTATTTTAAAATGGCTGCCTTTCATCTATCAGTTAAAGACAATTTTTCACAGCTTAATGTAGCCCTCCAGCATCTATGGGGACAGAAGTGCATTATGTAATGCAAACTTTACTATATATCCAAGAGGGAAAAGTGAGTTACCCATTTATTTTTCTAAGACATTACTTCAAATTTTAAGTACTTGTCAGATTCAGTCTGCCAAGTTCAATATTTACTGGTTTACCTTGGCAGAGAAATATAGAAGAATATTTGATATCCCAGTGCAAAGTAATATTTGGTTTACGCCTCATTTTCATCTGGTATTGATCAAGATAACTGAAGCAATCTCATTTGATGCCAGAAGATAAACTGGCTAGTAGTTGGCTTCTTCCTAGCATAATAATAAAGAGGGAAGTACTGGATTCTGGACTTTTCTTCTTCCTCTTTTCATCCTCCACTCAATCCATATTTTATTTGCAGTGACGTGGTATATAAAAACACAGTTTATAATTTTTTTACAAGTTACGCTCTAAAAGAATATTTCTATTTCTCATACCTTTATTTTCTAAAGTACTCCTATGTTCTTACTGCAATTTACCTTATTATTCTGATCTTATCCTCTATTTTGTTTTCCTTTAGTAGGATCATCATTTTCATACTGCCAGCACTGTTATTATTGCTGTTCAATGCAGTTCATGGAGAGCCACTCTCATTTATTTCTTAATTGTTCTGCAGTTAGAGCCTCTTTTACAGGTGTACTGCCAGGTGTTTTTCTGTTTTTCACATCTCTTTTTTCACAAGTTTGAAATTTCTAGCAGGCTTTGTTTCCTTATTTTGGAGTATGAATCATGTCAGTACAGAGCTCAGCTGTATCACAATGCTGCATTTATATACAGTAAATTGTAGGAATTCAAAGGTACTCCTCTTTTCTAATATGTTTTCATCCCTGGTTCCTGTCCTCCACGATTTATTTTACTCCTTGCAGTTCACATTAATCTAGAATTTATCTACTCTCAGCTCGACTTTGAACTTTATTCTGAATATCCTAACTCTATGTGCTCAGTTTTTTGTCTTTTTCAGTTACTGCATAATTATGCACACAATGTATTAATGCAGTTACCTGATTTGGGGATCTTAACTTCCCCTATCCACTAAAGCAAGGATGTTCAGTATGTTCAAAATTGAAGAATTTCCATACTATTAGTCCATGGAGTATGATGAACATAGAGAAAAGAGCCTCCTAATGGACACTGAGAGCAGTTACACTTACTGAGGAAAACACAAACTCTATTCCAGAAGTAAGGGATATTACAGTCGTCTATTTCATTTTTAATGCACAAGTTCCTTTTCTGAATGATAAGAAGTTTCTCCCCAAATTCTGCTAGATTCTTTCCACAAGTGACTCTGTAAGATGTGTTATTGCATTTTGAGCCGCAAGATCCAGCATTTTATCATCAGCTTTGGCATGACAGCAAATGCTTCAAAAAGAATGAGAAATTGAGCAAATATACAGGGTAGTATTACTTCTCACATTTCAAGAGCCAGAGGCACATGGCTAACAGATTTGAAGGTTGCATCCAAAGTATTGTGTTTAATGGACATCATGGGAAGCATTTCCTATGAAATTTCCTTTTCCCTGCTTAATCGTTGGATGCTCTTGGTTTTATCATTTGCCTGATAATTTCTCTAGGGGCCTTTTGGGTTTTTTTTTTTTTTGTGTTTGTTCAAAGAGAATTATCAAATAATCAATTTTCTTTTTTTTTTTTAGCTTAAATAACACATAAGGCATAAAATAAAGCTTCTAACTTGAGCCGGATAGAAACATGTTAAAAAGGTTGGGAGACAACAATCTGTGCTTACATCAAGCACAGTCACATTATTACTCGATATAGATATTCATGTTCTTGACTATTTGACCAAAGTCATCACACTTGCTGTGCAATATGTTATTATCCGGGGCCATATCAAATTCTTAACCAATTATTGAATACATAAATAAAAGTGTAAACTAAAATCCTGATAAGTTTACTACTATTTATGAGAAAAAACTCTTCCAAGCAGAGTTTTACAAGCCATTTATTTCAGGCTCTGGAGTTTCTCTTTTTTCCCCCTTATTCACTTGAGAGAAAGAAATTATTATCATGATATCACATCAATATTTTAAGTATAGATTTTCAAAATGCAAATAAGAAAATAGTTAAGTGCTATTTCTATTTATGATGAAAAGTGTCAAGAAACTGGAAAAAAAATTGTATAGAGGCAAAAACCATAATTCCTGTTTAAGAAAATAAACCCGCTCAGTATAAATGATCAAAGTAGTACTGAGGAGAATGGAGAAGGGATATCACTAAGCCAGAATAATTTTAAAATTAATTCTACCTAACTAGATTGACAGTGTAGCACATAGGAGGAAACAGACACTGTTTAAAGGAATATTACTACTTCATATAATAATTTCTTTTTCATACATACAAAATTCTCCCCATCCCAAAACAAAAGCATCTTAAAGTTTGGCTCAGAAAGTCAACATAGGACTTGTCCTTTCATCAGTGTTTATTGAACTCTCAAGCCCAAATCTTGCATGCTATCATGTTTCTAGTCACTCAGCAACCAATCTGTCTTCTTTACTCCAGTTATAAAAAGTTTTATCACCTTCCCACCTTTAACTATGGTTTTCTATCCTTTCACTATGCTTCTGTGCTGGGAAACAAACCAGGAGCTGCAGAAAACCCCTACACAACCCTCCAGTTTAAAACACTTAGAACTTGTATAGCAAGTACTTTATGCCCAGTACAGCTGCTGGCAGAGAAATTGGCTCCGATCTTACCTCCCACGTCTCCTGTAGCTCAACCGCTTCCGCTGGGTAGTTGTTTATTTCTCTTTTCCTTTCATATCCCTGCCCTTTTTTTCTAATGTGTTGAGCTGAGTTTGGAGTCACGGTGATGAATGAGATGTGATCATAAGAATCACAGTGAGGGTGCAGTGTGCGGGGCTGTTTCTCAGGCAGCATAGTAGCAGACGGAGGAGGGGGGAAGTGGAAATCTGACAGGTTTAGCTTGCTGACAGCCCATGTTTATAGGCTCTGTAAAGAATACAGATGAGACAGAGGAAAGGCAGAGACGACAATGACATAATAAATCTTAGCCCCAGTGTTTTCAGTCCAAAAAAGTGAAGAAATAAAATCAAGTTTGGGGTGCTGCTAATGGTTAGACTGTCACAGAACCTCTTCACTGTCTGCTTCTTTAGATGAGATTAATAGATACACTCCACTCCACTGTACAGCACTTCTGCCATCTGCACAGAAAATTGCAGCCCTCTCTCCCCTTTGACCACAAAATACTTTAAGCAATAAATGAGTTAGGCATTCTAGTTCCAATAAACAGGGTAATAGATCTGCATAGATTTAAACAAACAAGCAAACAAATAAATAAATAAAGTGAAGTGGCAGAATAAAGATCAGCCTCCATTCTGAAAGCAGCAGTCAGTTCCTCAGCTGCTTCAAACAATGTGCTGTTTGACCACAGTGGAGCCATGCCAGTTTATATCAGGTGAGGTTCTTGCCTCTTGTTTTCATTTTTAAAAAATTCCAAGTAAATTTCAAGTAAATTCCAAACCACTAGATAAAGAATGCAAGATTTTATCCAATACCAAATTTTTAAATGCTTAGAAGTTAAATAAAGCTCCAATGCCCCAGATACAGCAGAAGTTTCTTTCACTGTTTTAAATACATCCACCAAGAATGTGACTTTTGTGATGCAACTGGATCTTCAATAGGCTACATCTTGCAGATAGACTTTTTCAGAGCTGCTCATTTCTCAAGTTACACTTGTTCCTACAAGAGCTACTTCTTTTCACAATTCACAGTTATGAAAAAAGAAGACCAAGAATGTAAACTATCACTACAAAGTATTTTCGTTCTTTTTAACCAGTTATCACCAAGCCAAAAAAGACAGTCAAAGTACGAGTAGCCTTCTGTCTAGATTCTGGAAAAGACAATACTGATTTCCTTCTCAGAAGCTGTAAAGTCTGTATCCATTTTCATTCATCTGAGTCCAGTGCTAGGAATGTAATATATCATATTCTTCTTGCTGCCATTGGTAGATTGGCACGTTGTTGAATGCAATAAAGAGAAGGCCATTATACCCAACTGAAGTAACAGAAGAGATCAAAGAGCACATCAAGCACTTTCATTTAGACAGAAGAACCACACTGAAACATAGATGTGTTTTCTGCACTGTCTTCCAATAGCAACATCTACTTTCAGGCCAGGTATCATGTTTTTAATAGCGTGTTTGTTAACTGGAAGCTGTTTGTTGACTGTTTCAGCCTCCAAAATTATTTTTGCCATCCTAGAGGCCTAGTCCACACCAGATCAGTTCAGCCATCCATCAGCATGTGAAAGGGCAGCCAGCACAACCCCAGTCATGTAGTGTGTGAAGGCAGAAGTGTACGGGACAAATAGCACTGTTTCCCATAACCACCCTCTAGATCAAGGCACTCTTGTTGGAACATCTGCTAAATTTATACAAATTAAGATTAAGAAAAAGAGCAAGTTTTCATGAAAATCAGACTTCTTTAAGGCATGTAAAAAAGGAATAATCACTAACAATTCTTGAGAGAGAGAATGATTCGCTTCCTAAACTTGTGGGAAGGCGAGGGTAGATGGAGGAGGGAAGACTTCCATTTTAAGATCTCAAATGATTACACCCCTCTCTCAATAGTCAGCAAAGTAGCAAAGTATCATTTTGAAACATATTAACAGTTTGTTAGCTTACAGAATTAAGCAAGTTTAAGTGGTTTGTCCAGTATCTCTGAGAAAGAGAAGTGTAGAAACTGACTTTTAATTTCCTGATCTAAATCTGAAATTATGCTGCATTAGAAATGCCTCCTTTATAACTGCTTGTCCCTAACCCCCAAGTGCTGTATTAAATGGTATATACTTATCAGGTCCATTACTTTTATGCAGAATAATTTTATTTCTTCTAGACTCTCTAGAAAAACAATGACAAAACAACAAAAAAGAAATTATCTACAAGAAATTACATTTCTTTTTATTGTTTCCTTTGGTGCACTTTCAAAATGCTATCAGCTCTTATCCTATAGAAATAAGGAGGATGTGAAAAAGAAAATAGCAAAAAAAAAGTTATATAAATAGAAATAATAATGTAAACACATTAAGTAGAAAAAAAAAAACAACAAGCCAACAAACATCCACAATTACTCAATGTACATATCTGATACTCACCAGAGAATCAACCTTGTATATAATCTCTTGAAACTACTGTCAATTAACACAGATATTTCATGGTACTTATAGTTCAATTTTTCACACACATCTGCAGCTGTAAATTGTCAAAGTGATAAGCTAAGGCTTCAGCTTTTACTGTCTTCAGCTTTTGCACTGTTTCCTATAAGCAGATTACAATAAGGAAGACAGATTCTGCAGTTAGTTTGGGAAAAGGGGAAAGAAGGCAACAAAGTTTTTACAAGTATTCCTGTGTGGTCATAATTCTAGCTCTTATGACCTGCTAACCTGTGACAATAATGACCTTTAATACCCATGCCAGACCTTGCCCTGCTCTCCATTAGTTTCATACTTCTACACCTCAAAACATAAAAGATAGCTCACACGAAGAGACAAAAAGAGCATATTATCTCTCAACTGGTAATGATTTTTGAAAGCATATGCATCTTCCTATCATCTTGAGTGTATAAAAACAAACCTAACCTCTACAGTCAAGAATCCTTATGTTTTGTTCTTTGCTTTTCAAAAATTTCTCTCTGAGGGTATAGATGAACATCAAGAAAAAAATTCTGGTACATTGTCTACCCACCCAAAGTCAAGCTGTCATCTCAGCTGAGGATGTTGACATTCAGTGTTATATTCAGATAAAGACAGAATGAGTGAGACTGCTGCCTAGAACTATCATCAGTGGAACCATTTCATCCTAAACCTGGAGCCTGGTTCTATTCTTATGCTAAAAAAATAAAATTTTTACTATTTTCAGCCTATTGCCTAAACAAATCTTCCTTAGTCTAAGTAGGATGTTAAATACCAACACTGTAAGTATTATTAAAAATCAGGGTCTAGGAAGGGGTCTGTTTGAGGTTTAGATTACCTGGTCATTGCACTTAAAAATGGAGAAGGGAAAAGAAGTGTACTTGAGTGGAATTAGCTAAATTAATATGTTATTTTCTTAACAGAGAGTTAGAACTAACCCAAGCTAATTTCAGGAAACTCCTCAGATTACGCAAGCCTTCCTCTGCTTCGACAACTGCTTCAGAGAGGAAATTACTCAATTCGTGAAGAGATTGAATTGGGTTCTGTCACTTATTTCTAGTGCTAAGTCTGTGAAACCTCACTAGATGATTAAAACCTAAAAATTATTCCTTTTCTTGGCAGCATGCTGTAGGGGCTTATTGTGTGTCAAAGATAAAATACTGGATTGATGCTAACACAAAGCTCTCAGTGGAATCAATGGAAATTATACTTATGTCATGGATGATGTCACTCCTGCAGCAAGGAGAATCAAAGGGTCTTCCCCAGCTTCTATTGATACGCAGGAGATTTCTGATTCGTAGCAGGGAATCAGGCTGTAGATTCAAATAAAAGAGTTCTGAGGGGAACTTCACCAGCCTGCCTGAGGTGAACTTTGCAAGCCTACCCAAGGTCTTCCTCTTTTCACGACTAACCAACACAGGATTAATCTGGTTCCAAGAGGGGGCATAATTATCTAATCAAAAAGGTTTTGTACCAGTTATTATTTCTTTAGAACATCACTTTAACTCTGTGTTGAAGTAAGCCAAATACACAGCTTTTCTTCCTGTATTATCAAGCAGCTGGAGTTTACAAGCAGCGTAACTGTTACCAGATCGTGCATGGGTCTGTAGAATTACCTAATCTTCAAACAGAAACTCAAAAATAGTGTCCCAGCAAGCTGAACAGCATCTAAACAATTCAGTGAGATCTCAAATCACACCTTTTTTTTCACTATGTCCTAATCTTTGACAACACTGCAGAGCTAACACAGCCAGTTTTTCTGTGAAAAATCTTCTGGCAGTGTCATGGACAGGAACAGCCTGACCTATAAAAGCTACTCTGAGGGAGGAATAGAATAGAAGAAGGGCTCAGGCTGCGCATACCAGATTGCAAATGAATAAAGACATCCTCAAAAGGGGTTCAGAATTAAGTGGTTAATCAAAACACTGTGCAGTAAGGATCTGCTCATCCTAGTATGAAGGCACATCAGGAGAAGAGCAAGAAGCGCATATCAAAATGTGCATCAGCTTCCTGAGGCATTGTCACAGTCCAGTGAGAGAAGAGACCTCATTGCTTTTCTTTTTCAATCCCATATGAGGCATGATTCACCGAGGGAATAAGATTTAGTTATGAAGGAAGAGTTATCACAATAAAACTTCAGAAAATGTTATTTGCATGAGACTGTAGTTACTTTCAATTTTGGTGATTTTTTTTTTCCCTTCTCAATTCCCTAAGAGTAAGGCAAAATACTTTTGGACTAATTGTAGTTTGGAAAAAAAGAAGTCATAGCCTTCCACCTTCATTTTCAGGGTCTTATTTTTTTTTCGTAATTCTTTAGAGTTCAACTTATAGAATAGAGGCATATAAAAAGCTATAAGAAATCTACCAGCTTCTGAAAGGTCAGACAAAAGGGAGCTTGTTGGGGAATTTTCATCCAGGCTGCTAAGACCTGACTGGACGCTTCTCTTAGTGCAGTATTTGATATTGTTATGACCAAAAATAACAATAAAAGCTGGGGTATGAAATTTATTTACAGCTTTATTTGTTACACACATTACCAGCTTTCACAGGTGAAACAGAATCGGAACTCAAAACTCAACATGAAAAATAGTACTGGAGCTCATTAAATCAGTTCAAAAAATATAGCAGGATTGCATCCCTGTTGGAAAAGTTGAATTTAGTGCTATCATCTTTCTCAAAATAAAGTGTTAATGATTCCTCTTATGAACTTCTAGCTTATGAAACAAACTTCGACAATCTGTTTTCTCAAGAACAGAAGAAAATTATTTCACATATATTAAGAGCAATAAAACTTAGAGAGCGACATTAACATTTTTCCGATTCTATCATTTGGTCAGTGACTTTTACATGTCTTCAAAAGTCTTAAAAAAAGTACAATAATATTTGCCTAAATACATAGGAAAATCTACAGAGTAAAGTCTCAAGAAGTCAGACTTCACTGTCAACATTTTCGTGATTAAGGAACTGATGATTTGTCCCAGTATGAATAACAATACAGCTCTATGCTAATAATGGAAACTGTTTTATATCTAGAAGTGTATATAGATGTATATATGAAAACAGAAACAGTACTATCTGCATATTACAAGCACACGTACACATATATATGCACATATATACAGGTTTAAAGCAGAGTAGAATACCTAAAAGCTAATATATTAACAAAATATGCAAGAGAAAATCACAGCTAAGTTATAAAAGTACATGCTTAAGCCCATTACTGACACAGACTGGTGTTATTTTGGCAGCTGTCTCACAAAAGATTAAAACACTGTACATAATAGCACAAACCATGGATGGAAAATAACGTTGTAGTACAGCTAGCCTGCATGCCATTTTACAGTCTAGAACAAGAAGTGAGTATAAAGATAAAGAAGAATTTATCAGAAATTTTTCCCTGTTGGAGGTTAGGTTCCATATAGTACATAGAGGTTATATTGGTTACAATAAGGTTAAAAAAAAAAAGTGATTATAAAATACTCATGAATACTCATGTTTCCATCTCTGGATCTCACTCTACTTTTGAACATATTTTATTTACCTGGACAAAATGGATGGTCTTTAGGATTGGGTCAGAGCAGGTAGCTTAAAAAGATAGAATTGGAAACAGATCTTTAAACATATATTTCGTTATATACTCAGACTTTTTCACTTTATTTATCCAGCATACTAACAATTTGGAAAACCAAAAAAATCCTTTAGCTGTAGTAAAACATGCATTTTTCCATCACCTATTTCTTCTTCTCTTTGGTATATTTTGTGTACAAAAATGTGAAAACCACAGTGTACAGTAATTTAATATGAATGAACACTACATTAACAATTCTACTCTTTACCTTCTAGTTGTGAGCCAGCTCCACATTACAGAGATTCCACTCATCCCTGAGCCCCTTGCTGAATGACAATGAATGCCGAAACTGCCTGCCTTGGACCCTTCTCCAATGGTAGGTAAATATCAAATAGACTTTAATAATGACTTATGGTATCATGAAGTTCACTATTTAACCACTACAGTCCTGTGTGAATTTTAGTACACGATGTTTAAGTCAGCACACACAGCACTCAATCACTGTCAAAAAAAAAAAAAAAGCCGAAATCCACTAAAATTCAAGCCTAAGTATATTAATACGCAAGACAAGAAGAATATGAAAGTCTTTTTCTGATATCTGAAAGGTAAGATATAACTGGGAAAGAAGTAGCAAACTTATTACAAGCTTGCCTGTTCCATCACATGTATATATAAATATATATATATATTCTGTAGTGATTGGCTTTATTAATGATAAATGTCATTAATGAGTGTACACATTAACTCGCTAAGGAGCATGAGTAACTGACAAAGCAGATAGAAATAATTAAAGCGGTTCTGTTAAGCAAAGCAACATTTTTATGCAGCTAAGAAAAGTTTCATACGGTGCAGGAATAATTAAATGTCTAAATTACGATTTTGTTTTATTTAGGGTACTTGCCATTGTAACCATTTCTTACTCATCAGTGAAAGAAATTTCTGTGTAAATGGCTGGTCTTTTTGAATATGTTATCCTTTGAATATGTCATCCTTCGAAGATCTAGGGAGGAAGACAAGACTGCACTGTTCTCCAGAAAGTAGCCATGAAAAGCCATAATATAATGACTACTTCTTATCTATTCCTGTTTGAATCTATTTATTCCAGCTATTTCTAACTATGATATCACCTCTTCAATAAGGATACAAAGCAAAATTGATATTATTTTGCCATTCTTCCTTTACCTGGCTCCTTAGATGAACAAAATGACATTATTTAGGCCCCTTACTTATTGCCCACATGCCTGTTATTGACTTTGAGGTGTCTCATGTGGGGAACAATGTCTAGAAATCTCCAGAAAAAGCCTTATAGATCACTTCAATTTAAACAGAAAATGTTATATAAAGTGTCCTTTCCAAACACAAATGATGGCATACATAGAAATCACTGAGATTTTACAACAAGAAAATATAAATACATTCATTAATTTATTTTCTAGGATTTTTTCATCCTTCATTGATGTCTTTGAAGAAAGCACAGCATTTTTGAATGATTGCTCTGAAACAGAAAAGAAAATGTCTTTTTTTTCTCATATTTTTGATCAATAGGAAGTATTTGTCACTACAGTGTTTCCTATTTGGTGGCAGAGCACAGAAGAGCTTTTCTTCCCATTTCTTCTTGAAGTTAGGAGGAGGAACATCTACATGTCTTGAAGTCAAAGTGAGAAAAAACCCAGGAAGCTGAAAAACCCCAGAAGATTTGGGGGATTTTTGTGCATGTAAAGCAGAAAGCTTTTTTAAAAAAAAGAACCACAAATGAAACTTCTCGGTTCAGGAACTAAAGGACATAGCTGCAAGTTTCCATGACCCTTTCACAAACTCTTGAATTATGGCTATGAGGCATGAGAGGAAAATGAAAATATTGATCAGGCTGCCAGTCAGACTTTGGTGATTATTAGGTGGAATTAGCTCAATCATGTGCCAGATTCTATAATCTCATCCTTATTCTGCAACTGTCTAGCTGTAGAATGCACACTTCTAAGTCGTACCATCAAGACTTGAGAAACATTTACGTCTCATTGTTCAAGTACTTCCCTCTCTAAGCAGTGTTTACATTTCCTGTGCTTAACACACAGCTAAAACCAGTATTTTTGTACATATGGATTGTGTGTCTCTTGTGCAGAGAAGACTTTACATATTTGAGCAGGATGTACATTTCTGGGGTACCTATAGGACATTAGAGGATCAAATATTTGACTGTAAAGTCATCTGGATAGACAACTAAAAGAAAATAAAATCCCAGTGTGTTCTGGCACTTACTTAGAGGTCAGTGAATCAGTGAACCTCAAATCAATTAAAATTTGGTGAGCTGTAATGTTCAAACCATCAGCACTTAAACATTCAGGAAAGCGTCTGCATTACAGGAAAGTTATTATTCAGCCACCACTTGTCAAGTCTGATAAATGGCCATCCCTTTTGGCTTACTAAAATGCATTACCACAGACTAGGGCTGATATTACCGGACTGAAACTTGTAAAGGCTATGCACTAGGTGGGAGGAAAAAGGTAACATGCACTTCTTTGTATACAGTAACAAAGTGAGAAGTAATAACCATTCACATATTTTATACATTAAATATGGAGACAAATACACCAGTATTTCTTAACTATATGAATAATTACAAATAAGTAAATGAATAATGTTTTTAGAACTCTGTGTGTTACATACTTTGACTACAACACTTCATTACGCTACACTTCATTATGACTTCACTGTCTCGCATATTTAGTTTTATGAGATGTGAAAAATGATGTAGCTGCATCTTATTAAATTAAATTAGACACCACATGCAGTTTAAGCAATTGCTGTAATTACTCTGTAATTTCTAAAATACGTATAATAGGAATACACAAATGATATAAAGCTCATTTTTATGTAAACTGAGTAATTAATACAGAAATCTCAAACTCTCCTGACTGTCAAAAACAATATGCTTGCAAACTTTAGGAAGGGCTGGCACAGTGCCTTCAAAGACTTTAGAAGAAATTGGGTAATCAGCTTTCAGCATAATAAACACATGCATACAGCATACAAATGAAATTCAGTATGTATTATATAAGAAACACTCTAGGATATGAAGCTATGATTCACCATTTGTTTTTTCTCTGGATAATAAAGACTAATTGTGACTGCACTCATTTGAATTGGAAAAAAGCCAAAAGCTCACTATCAGAATGCAAAATGTTGGAGGTGGCTCCTACCTACTCTATCTTTGTTTTATTTTGGTGGTCAAGATTTTACCATGCACAGTTCAGGCTTGACAATATTTCACAGCAGAAAGGTAAGACTTGGCGTATGAGTTACTACGGTGCCCTTCCATTTTCTCAGAGGCAACACCACCACTACTTTCACCAGTGTTACACCAACTTAAAACTGTCCAGTGCAATAGGAAGTCAAAGCATTAGTGTATATGAGAAGGCAAAAAACAGCTGTTTAAAAGGATATTTGTGTACTAAGGCCAAAGAAACTACGAAGATTATGGATGCAAAAGGAACAATCTACAAACCTCTTTTGCATTTTATATTATGGGGTGCACATCACATAATGTACAGGTTCATTTGAATAAACACTGTGTTAGATATTGCGAGTGAAACCCCACTTGTCATTACTTGGTCAACCGTACTGCTGAGGGTTGATGTAGAATCACGGAGATTATCCTGCATCTATATTTTTTTCTCTATTTTTAACATTCAATATATCTTTCCCAGGAATCCAGACTATCAGAGTTATGGTTTTTTCTAGCCATTGGAGCATTTTGAGAGAAAGAGCAGTTCAGACTAATTTTGCCACAATTTTCTTTATCCTGGCCTAGAGAATATTCATAGCGCTCATTTATGCTGATCTCCTATGACCACATTAGGACCAGAACTCCTGGACACTGTAGGGCAATTGCTTTTTAACTTCTTTAGTAGAGACTAAGGGACATTCACAATAGGAAATTTTTATGTTTGTTCTACAAACTATTCTTGATTTTCTACATAAATCTTTCAAGAATTCATGGTTATAGAGAAGCTTTCCTTGAGCAAAATGCAGAGAAAGTTACAGAACAATGTGATTGATATTCTACATTTCTACATCTGAATAAGTGACAGATAAGCTAGATAGAAGAAATACAATATGTGAAACTTTCCTCAAAAATCTTTCTAAAAAGGAAAAGCTTTATGAAATCTGAAAAATAGATTCTGTGTTTTACTTCTTGTTTGAACTGCCTTATGATCACTTCTGGTCACTCCTGCCTTCTGATCCGGTAGAAACCAGGTTCCTGAAATCTCATGACTTTGTTCACTTGCACTATTTCTGTTCAGAAGAGTGTCCTTCACAAGCATGTGTCTTATTTACAAGCACTGTGTGTTGCAGTACAAGGGCTGTACACCAAATAGAGAAATAATCATCTTTATAATGATTTTATAAATGCAAACCATGTAACACATGTGAAGTTTAACCAAATGACTTGTCAAAACTCATAAAAAATGTGTGTAGAAGAGCCAAACCCAAGCCAACCAAGTTACAAATCAGTGCCTTAAATAGAATATGAAAGAGAAGTTTCAGAAGTCTCATTTTTAGAGCTCCAGCTGTATTGTCCAGGATCTCTACTGATGTTGATCCTGGTTGCCTTCTTACTTGATTTACCAATTCAACTGATCTTTCAAGAGAAAAGAAAGACAGAAAAATCAAACCAGTCATCTACTTATATCTGCAATCATGTATACTGACTGTATTAAGATTCTAGGTAAAATTCTGTGACAGTTTCCATAAAACTACCCATGCTTTGTAATAAGTTACAAACTACTTGAAACTATTTTAAAGGAGGTTTAAGGTTAAAATCGAAACATAAAACTAAACAACTACATACATTTCTCTTTACCAATCTCTAAAAAGGAATCTAAGTGTAATTATATCTGCAATTCATGATAATAAGGAAGTGGCATGCCAAAAACTGAGTATAAAATCAATGGAACAGTATCCCACTCCAATGCCCTACTCAATAAACATAAAAATAGGGCACGTTTTGTTCTGATGGACAAGTGATAATTATCTGAATGGGAAAAACCTACTTTTACCTGAAACCTCTTGTGCTTTTGTTCTTTATTGATAAGCCATCAGACTTGCTGTCAATTGGAATCACTTCTGATTTGCTTCTGGCAGAGGACGAAAGTACAGAAAGTTGTCAGAGGAAAACAAAAATAAAAGGGAAGCTAATACATGAAAGCATCAGCATTGAAAATACTTTTCTTTCTGGATGGTACTTGTTAATTCAGTACTACATGACTACTAAACAATGGTTTAATCCCAAGGAAGAAGCTTGTCAGCATTTGCAGGCTACTTGAGGGTTATACTGGAGTACTTATCTGAGCACTCAAGACAAATCCCTCAGTCTGCTTTCTAAGTACTTTTTTCCTTGTTTACCAAAACAGACAATGATAGACTATTTGAGACTCCTTGTATTCTTCAGTGAAACAAAACAGAACATCTTAAGTCAGTCTTATTCTGGTAAAGGAGTTGTATGGTTATTTATTAATTTTCCTCTAAAAAACCCACACTGGTAACTGTTTAATACATATTAGTCAATATTGAGCAATGTAGAAGCACAGTTGACTTGCTATGGAAATCTATAGCCAGTGGGCTTAAATTCACTTTACATACCATAAAAAAACAAAGTATGTACACGGAACGCAGTGCCACAGCTGGATTTTAAACAAATGGCAATCCATTAGAGTGCTTTTTTTTCCCCCTAAAACACTTCAAACTTCTCTTCTCGCATATTTCAGGCAACCTGAGGGCAAGCAAGGTTGCTTGTCAATTTATAGCCGAGTTTATACTTGTAAGGTCCCATGGGGCTCTGAGACTCAAATGAATGTCCATTTTCTTCATGCTGCACTTGGGCTTTTGAGACCCATGTCCTCCAGGTGCATTAACGCTGTCTGAGACTCATTAATATGGCAAGACAGGAGTTGTAAGTGATGGGCTGTGAGATGTTGCACTCATTTTAGGATTCTAACAGGTAGTTTCACTAAAGGTCTCTGTACCATTAATTCTGCATTACTCTTAATAGAAATATATAACAACAATATAGTAGAGACAAATTAATGTCGAGCAGTAAAGGCAATTCCAAGCACAGTAGTAAAAAAAGAAGAAGAATCCAAGCAAGGCAAGAGGAATTTTAGTGCTAACACTTAAAGGTAACTTTCCAGCAATTCACTTTCATCCAGTACTATCTTTCTCTTTTGCCTGTTCCTACCGATACACTTCAAAAGCTTCTTTATTTTCAAAACAAAATATGGTTCACATTCTTTTCCTCCTCCAAACATTTGTCAGTACATTTCTTACTCTGTTTCATTAGGCATCTTACTGCTATAAAATCATCTAGAGAGAGCAGAATTTGTTTGCAAAACAGAGACAATTAGTCAACTGAACAGTTACTGTTACAAGAAACTGAACACCTTCTGGAGGATTCCAGGTTTTATTTTCCTTTCTAACCTGCTGAGGAGAGCAGAAGCAGCAGGAACCGTAACACTCAGTAAAGAATTCACAAAAAAGGTAGGCAAGATATTAAAATTCCAGCAAAATACTTACTGACTTCAGAGTCCAAATTAGCTGAATGACCTACCAACTTAACTGGATTTCAAACGTTGCCCCTAAATATACCCTTACTTTATGCAAAATCAGGAATCTTATCAAGACTTTGCATATTTACTCAACTTGGGTCTTCAGAAGTCTTGTAGATTTAGGTTTTGGAAGAGAATATTCACTTGAGGATTCTAAGAGCTAAATATCATTCTACCCATTAGGGAATTTACAATAAGGTTATTAATGCTGCTGAAGGACAGAACATATGTGTTGACAGACAAAGGCAGATGTAGCAAAAGGAGCTTTTTACTTCCTGGTATAAACGATCACAAATACATAAATATTAACTCCATACATATCAAGTCTTTTCCACGGAAAAAAATATGTTGGGTGAAAAACCACCTGTCCAAACTCTTGTTAAAGTACAGCTAATTTCAAAGAGAAAGAAAGTTGTTCAGGCTCTTGTATGTTCTACCAATTTCCTTGATAAATAGCCCTGTAGTACAACATGCATTATAATATTTCCTTTTCCCCTCAGACAAAATTCTTTAATAATGCAGTACATGGTCTTGGTACTTTCCTTGTGTGAACTATCAAAAGCTTTGTCTGTAAAAAAAGTCTGAAGACCACAGCAATGATAAATTTAATGATGATATAGGTGGGAGAGAATCACAAGTGAAAGCAAATGATGCTTTTAACTATGAAAATTTAAAAAGGAGAAAATAAGCAAAAACGAAAAATAAACCCCCAAACCAAACAAAAAACCCCACAAAAACAATAACCCCTCCCCTGAACCAAACCAAACCAAAAAGCAACAACCCCCACCCCAAAAAAACCCCAACCTTCTTCTTCCCTGTCTAATGACTGGTTTTTGCAATAAATAAATAAATAAATAAATGAATAAGGATATTTCTGTAATGCTTTTGATCTTACTAACAAGACATCTTCCACTGTCTAAGAGAAGCCATAACACAAATAATATTAATAATGTGTTGAGTTTAATTCCTTGTTTTGTCTTCTCACAACCACTTTTTCCTAAGACAGTACAGGCAGTATTTGAGCTATGGATGTACTGAGTTATTATCTATTCATAATTTTCCTCTTGGCAACAACTCAGCTACTGAGATTGTGACCAATGGCTCTGTATCATACAGAAGATTCAGAAAGGGTGCCATAGATCAGAAATCTCTTTCCACATAATTGAATCATTTTCAAAACTCTCTTTGAAGCCTGATGAGTTTATTTTCATAGTAAGAGGGGTTAACATTTGTCAGTCTCAAATTTGGCAGTAGAGTTTACAGGCCAAAGACTCAGGGTCTCATTGTGTTTCTTCTCCATCCTTCATCTGGAAATTGCACTTCCTTCAGCCCAGAGTTCTGTCCACGCACAAGGCATGTGAAGTGCTACTCATTGTCTGCTGAAAAGATATTCTTATGGAATCATAGAATATTTGGGTTTAGAAGGGACTTTTAAAGGTCATCTAGTCCAATTCCCCCTGCTATGAGTAGGGACATCTTCAATTCGATCACATTGCTTAAAGCCACATCCAACCTGGTCTTGAACACTTCCAGAAATGGGGCAGCCACATTTCTCTGGGAAGCTTGCTCCGGTGTTTCACCACCTTCATTGTAAAAAAAAATTCTTCCTTATATCTAGTCAAGCCCTCCTTCAGATAAAACCATTACCACTTGTCCTATCATAACAGCCCCTGCTAAAAAATTTGTTCCCATCTTTTTTTATAAGCCCCCTTTAGGTACTGAAAGGCTGCTATAAGGCCTCTGGAGCTTTCTCTTCTACAAGCTAAACAGCTGCAACTCTTCCAGCCTTTCCTCACAGGAGGATCATTTTCATGGCCTTCCTCTGGACCCACTCCAACAGGTTCATGTTTTTCCTGTGCCGAGTGTGCCTTAACAGATACTTCTACCCTTGCTGAGGAAAAAGAATCTCATTTCTGCTCAACTGGCTATCATGCACCACACGTTTAAAGAGACTGCTCAAGAACACAGACAGATGGCCACAGGATAACACTACTGTATTAAAAAAAATTAACTTTTTATGTTCTTGTTTAAAATCTGCTTGTGATTCACGCAGCTGTAGCAACCATACCATTCACAACCAGCAAAATGAATCTCATGTATCAAGGTAATGACCAAACCCTTAGGTTGATATATAATAGCCTACAGTGTCTTGAGAAATGACTAGCACATCATTGTGCAAAATATATACATGTAGCAGGCAGAAGCTAGCATGCATAAAATACGAGAAACTTAGTTTTAAAGCTGTGTATGAGGGAAATTTTCTCCAGAAAAGAAAACACAGACAAATGTAGGTTAATAGACTGACAAATGTATGTTAATAACTAGTTACTGCTTCCTTTAAAATATAAAAATAAAATATCAAACAACAGACTTTTCTTCTATTCCTTCTATGAATTAACATTCTAATTTGATGAGATTTGTTAGTGAAGCATTCCTATACCAAACTCATCATACTTGTAACGAAATTTAAAATCTCTCTAAATAAGGATATGATGCTAATATTATCTATATAAGAATGCTGTTTGTCTGGATTTTCTAGGTATCATCATAAACACTTTCTCTTCAGTTTCTGCTGCTTTCTGTTCTCATATGCATTCAGCTGCAGAACCAGCCAGCCATTTGCTGGGATAACTGTTTCCCCCATTTTGAGTGTGCTCACACAAACCAGGACAGGCAGCATGATCCAAAATTGCCCTGAATATGAAGGAGGACAGGGGATAACTGGTAATGATGAAAAGAGAAAGGAAGTGTGTGAAAATATAGGCCATGTGGGAAAGTGGGAAAGCCCTGGCAGCCAGTCACTAGAGATACCAAGGAGAAGGGAGTGGCCAAGTTCAGGGCTTCAGGGTTACTGATATTTTCAAATGTAATTTTCTTTGGTTTTTTTGTTTTTTTTTTTTTTGCTTCAAAAACTGTACTCATGCTACATTATAGATGCATATAAATAAAAAAGAAGCATACTATAAACATATAACTTTGCATCTATCTTAGAAAATGTACTCAGATATCACACATGTTCCTTGGAGGCTTTCCTTGTCTTTATAATGTTGCTCCTTTATGAAGACTATTTAAAAGCTTGTTTTACAGGAGATCTGAAAGCAAAGGAACCTCTGAGGCTGTTTGTATAAATTTGTATCTGACACCAGCTACTTGAGCAAGCAAGTGCAGAAAAGAAGATGTTGAATGCAGACACTTTTAGGGGAAAAATCCTGCTACTTTGTCCATTGGAAAGCCTTTATATAGCTCAGTAAGCAAACAGGGAGAAGCTTTATTGTGCCTGGAGAAACTATTGTGCTTGAATCAATAGACATTAATGCAGTGCATTTCTGCCTCCTACACAATCATCTTAGCTGGAGTAACTTCTATTCAGAACTCCTTTGTCCTTTTCCTTTCATTTCTAGCTTAGACTAATTTCTTCTCTCTTTTCTTGCTTGAATGTTTACATTCAATTAAGGATTTTCTGCTTTATTTATCAGTAGTGTTTGATCTAAATTACAAGAATAACCAATGTATAGTCAGGGGTCATTCAGAAGGACTCATTAGCTTGTTGATTATTTGAGAGAAGGTTTCATTACCATGTAAATAGAAATAGGTTCTTTAGTCAGACAGACTAAAGTTTAGTGTTCTGTGAATTATGTCATGCAACAATTAAACTGCTCAAAAGAGATGCAGCATATGACATTCATATTATATAGACTAGTTATTATTGCCACAAAGGATAAGAGGATAAAAATGTTTGTTGCAATTTTTAAACTGTCACTAGCTTTAGTATAATACAGCTTAAAAGCTCAAATTCAGACCACACAAAGACAGTACCATAATACTCATTTAGAATCACTTATTTGCATGGAATTCTTTATGTGTTAACAGTAAGAAGCAAGACATTCACCACTGATGTTTCTAGAAGATTGCACCACAATTCTTTTTGGCCCTTGAAGAATAAAGGTCAAGCCTAAGCTAGAAAAACAGAGAAATGAATCATCAATCCACTGAGAATATACCAGAGCAGAGGAAATATCAGCTGACAAGTTGACACTGTCAAGTCCTAGACTGGTATGATATTTACACAACCTACTTTATGCAGACTTTAATTGGGCTTTTCATTTATGTGCTCTGAAATGCCATGTTAACTCCTGTGTAATCCTTGAGCATTTAGGGACTAAGCCGTTTAATTTATGTGCTTAGATTTTAGCTCTTCATTATCCCTTTCTACTTTGAAAGTATAGAAAACACTGACTGACTAGTAAGACAGAAGAGAAAAGGGAAACCTTTCCCACTCTGCCATAGATGTGTAAGTTCTGCCCCAGCCTCACCCCCAGCTTCATTTCAGCAACTCAGTCATTTTCCTGACTGGGGCAGCTATCTGTGCACAGTCTGTGTTCCTAAGAAAATTTCATGATTTTGTCACTCTGGGAATCTAGCTCTATTCCCACTGCCTGTTTTTAGCAGCCTTCCGGTCCCTCCTGTGCTGTGTGCTCACCTCTTGGCTTGACCCTTACCCCAAGGCTCTGTATAGCTGCTGCCTGCAGCCCAACATCACTTGAACCTTCCCATCTTCGAGCATGCTCCCTAGGCTACCTCCATCTCTCCATCCCTCAGGAGCATTTATCCAACCATGTCATTCTCTTTTGTATGAATATCACACAGAAACGCACAGTAATACACTGGAGAATATAAATTATTCTGTTCACAGCGAAAGAAAAAAAAAGGTGAAACCTTTTTTAGAGTGGAATAAACAATAGACATTCACAGCTTGAATGTGAACAAAGTAAAAAAAAATATCAAGTTTTTTCTGGTAGGTATGCGTGAATACAGGACTATTTCCAGTTGACATAGAGAGGTAGATTTTTAGCCACTGGATTACTTTAAACAATCAATGCTGATATCCCATATTGAATAAGATGAACAGCTAGCCAAGCAGTTTAGTCAGTCATTCAGTTCTGCACTTATTTGATTAAAAGAAGGATGCAGAGTGATCTCCCAGACACACAACATTAACCTTCAATCAATAACCACTTTAATGGTAGATGGACTCCTTTCTTCAGGCCTCTTCCAGCTGCATTACTGTGGAATTGCTATTTGGATACTGATTAATATGCTCAATACATCAAAGATTAATTCCTGTTTACACTGGAAGATGCAGCATGACACATTTCCATACCACAGTCTCTGTCCTCTAGTCACGGACCTTGACAATGACAGGGTTTTGATTGCTTTCTGAATAGACTCCATGATAAACAGGGATTTCATACTTGTGGTAACCAGTAAGGCAGAAAATGCTTATAACGTTGTAATTTGAAGGAATCTACTTATTTTCTGAGTTCACAAAAACAGCATTAGGGGCTGAGCACATTCATATAAGAAATGCAGATGTTAAGCCTTTTCCCCCGTATTTTTCTTCTGTTACTAATGGAACAAAATTAAGAAGGTAATTTATAAAAGGGTATGGTTTGGCTAGAAAAAGAACTTGGTTCTTAGATCATCTTTGTTGAAATACAGTGGGGACACATAGTCAGATAGTAAATAAATGTCCAGGTCTTAGAAATACACCAGCTTTAGAAAAAAATAATTAAGAGATGCCTACATTTGAATGGCAAATAGTGTATGATTAAGTTATGTTACCAAATTTAAGACATCACGAAGACAAATGGAACTCCTGCCTGCTAGTACTTTGTAGGGTTATGATTTCCTTGACATTCTCTCTAAAACCTCATTCACTCAAATCATTAGGGAAAAAAACAAACAAAACCATACCAGTGTTAGAAACAGGTTTTATGTTTAACCAAAATGTTGCTAAGATAGTTAGAAGACCATAACATTTTTTCATTGATGTATCAACACTGGAAAAACTCTTTTGATAGATCAACATGTGAAAAAATACTTAAAACTCATTTAAAAATAACTTTTTTTTTTTTTCCAGGAAAGTCTTTGCTGAAACATATATCTAAAATATATATATTTTTAGGCTCATGTACTGATTATCTGTCTGGCTAAGGCATCAATGGCAGTATTTTTAATGGCCAAATTGAGCCAATGGAATGCTGAGTCCTTGTGTGGGTGACCTTACTCCTTTCAGCCCAGCCCTGCCTCACAGATGAAAAGAGATGGTTTGGTTTTGAAAAGCAGCACACGGACATCACTTTGAGCTGAAGAAGAAAAGTAAAAAGAAATAAGTTCCACAGCCAAAAACCACCCCTGTTGCACATCACCCCCTTCAAAGACTCCTGCTTTCCTCTCTTACTAAAACCAGAGTTTACAACTTGTGTGAGAGCATCTTGATCCGGGTGCTCCACTCATTGAAACAGAATGGAGAGGCTAGCTGCATGTAGGGAGTATGGGAATGTACCAACACTGAGTGCATGTAGAGCATGCAAGGCCATATTTGCAGGACATATATAGATGATTTCCACTCAGTGCTTGAGCTCACCCAGAAAGGCTGTCTTTAAGGTATATGTGACATCGTCATGGCCATTCCAGGGGCAGGACTCTCCAATACAAGCAGGCAGTAACTTCAATTTCTAATGAGAGAGGACGAACCCAACTATGGCACAAATCATTAAAACCCTTTAATGTCCATTCTGACAGACTTACGCTAGGAGTTTAGCTAGAAACCAGTTCAGATGCTGACACACCGTGTTTATGTTAGTGCTTTTCTGAGCCATTAGGAATTTCACTCATGGTACAAAGTTTCCAGGAGATGGACAAGGTTGCCAGCAGTACCACTTTCCAAAGCTCAGGATCCACATATTCAACTCCAGCAAAGTTATACATAGCATGACATAAAGATCACTGTTTATTGTACTTTAAAAGCTGTTCATCCTTGCAGAAGTTAAGAGTAATTGGCTCTTGACATCACTGATGCCAAGAGTTATCCCTGAACAATTTACATATAGCACAGCCTTTTGAGGTCCACTGTAAAACAAGTTGTTTCTGCCTTCTAATTTAAAATAGAAACACATACTAAAATTAAAATTAGCTTTTCCACCAGTTGGACATCAAACGCAGACCACCAAATTAGGAGCTTGGATGAATTTTCTTATCATAAATCTTTTCATATGGACTTTGTATTTAAAAAAAAAAATTGCAAGGGGAACATGGAGGTGGAGAAAATAAAGAATTATCTCTTCTATTTTCAAACCTTGTTGTGTAACAACAGGAAAACATAGTCATCATTCTTTTGTAAGGAAATTCAGGAAATAGGCTGACGTGGGCAGAAAACTGCTGACAATGACAAGATCACTCTTAGAAGTTCAAGGAATAAGGGTCCTCCTCCCACTGTGAGTTATTTAGGATCAGAAAACAGCATTTATGTTTGGCTTTTAAAAACAGCTTCTTTCGACTAAGCAAATGGGCTTTATTATAGACCTGATTTTTAAAGGGATGTCACACAAAGAAAACAGATCAAATGTTACTCTCACATGAAAGAAGATATGAACATTACTGAATAATAACTATGATCTGGCTGAAGTTTAATGACAAAATATTATGCTTTCACCACTCAAAGTATTCCCCACCAAGCCTTCCTATTTTTTCCTTCTCTTTGACCCAGATGTGATAATATCTTCACATGTCATTGTTGCTGTGCTTAGTGTAACAGCTGTTAAGTGTCACTCAGTGTTTCAGTGGTGGAGGTACCATTCACTTACAACTTTGAAACAAATAAGCAAAAACCAGAATGTTCATTAAGAATATTATTTATATTCATGCTCATCATTAACTCTAAACTTGATTTAAATTTGTACTCTTTCATGTTAGTTGACTCAGCTTTGCTTGCTTAAAGCTCAACTGAAATTTTGTAGAAAGGTAATAAAGTTATTATTTTTTGTTACTATTTTTCAGATAATAAATAACCAGGCTCAGTTTTATCATCTTTCTCTATCAGAGACCAGACTCCAGTAGACCAAACCCTGTCAGCGTCAACAAGCACTAGGATGGTTTATATGACCATTTTTATGGTTTAATTCCTCATTATCTTTGTCATGCATTATGTTAAGTGAAAGAGAGTTAAAGGACACAAGTGAGCTAGAGCAAAACCAAAGGTGACCAAGAATTCAGATAAGGAATACAACAAGGGTGCTGACAGGAGACAGGAAAAATTGGCACACTGGCAGCAAATCAGTTGTGTATTTTGCCACAATGAATAAGGAAATATGACGATTGGACTTTACAGAATTATTCAATTCAGGAATAGGAAAAAAATATGTATATTTCTACCTCTTTACATTTATACTGACAAAACTTCCTGTCCTTGTAGATGTAGTGTTTTGACATATTTATGGGCATGCAACATACTTACCAGAAGTTCTTTATTTATGCCTAACCTCTAAAGAAATTAAAGTCCTATTTGCATAATTAGAGTAAGAGTGAATTCTTTATGTAAAGAGACAGAGCAAAATGTTGGTCTGGTCTGAATAACAAACCTGCCGTCTGAAAGTATTTGATGAACAGTGATATATGAGTATCCCCAGTCTTCAACTTGCTAAACTATACATTGAAGATATTTTCTTAGTAAGCAACTACTATATTTTGCTTTAAACCATTTGCCTTGATTGCACAATTGAGTGCCCCACAAAGCTTATACAGGAATGAAAAGCCACACTTATTAATAGATATGTGGCAAAAGGCCAAAATTTGTCGAACTGTCTGACAATTGAGCATCAATTGAAAATTTCCCAGTCATTATTACTCGTGAAGAAATATCTGACTTATTGACAACCATCTGTTTCTAAATACATGTCCAAGCACATAAGACCCCTGTCTTTACATGTATTTTCAAGCAATAGCTGTTGCAAATAGAAGATGGCAAATTGCAATTTGTTTTTTCACTTGCATTCATCATTGGAGCTTGTAATACTTACAGAGCATTTCGATCCTTTCTGTGACCCATACCTCCAAGACAGAAGGTTCACTGCTAATATCAGGGCATGAAAGTCCAGTAAAAACCCACCACCAAAGAGCTAGTGATGCTGGTTGTAAAGGAATTAAGGAACCAAACTGCAGTGCAGTATTCTTACCCTGTCCTTAGCTTGCAGGCAGTACCTTAATGGAATGAAGAAAAGTGACAGAGACAGATGAGAACTCAATGTGACAACTGCTTTTAGAGGCAGGCTGAGCCAAAACAATTTGATGCAAGCAATATTATGATCAATAACACCTCCTAGGCTTGCTCATTCCATTATGCACAAGTCTGTGTGTCTCTACCTTTTTTTTCTTCCCTTTTACAATTTTTGGCAATTAAAAATATTTCAGACTAGTGACAGTGAACAATTTCTACTGCAGTCATTTTTGGAACAAACTGTCACTGCCACCCTGGTGCAGCTTTGTTCATGCTCTGTAAAGTTTAATGGTAAAGCAAGACATTTAAGGTGTTCTCATTTGTGAAAAACATTGGCTATTCCACTTCACTAAAGCTATTAGTACAGTGAAAAAGATAATGGAATTTCCTGGATGCTTCAGGGAAAGAATAGGTACAGTAAAAGTATTTATTGAAAAAAAAAGTTTTGTGCAGTGCTCTCAAACTAAACAAAGTCACCTGATCAAACCGCGGCTTTGAAAACTGAACAAATTATACCAACATCTAACAAAGTAACAGAAAATGTCATGCAATGTCACATTGAAAAACGCAAACTGTAACCTGTTTGGCTACCATCCCTACAGAATACATCTTTTCAACGTCACTGTTTTAGCACAGCTCCTTTTTTATCAAATGTCAGCTTAAACATAGTGCTGCTTATTATATTTTGGGTACATCAGCAGTTTTAGTAAAGTCAAAACAATTCAGGAAAACAATATAATCCTGGCAAATCTAGGGGGACACATCCTATTTTTTATGAAGTCAACTGTTATATTTACCATAACACGGAATGTAATTTTAAATTTTATATTCTCTTAAAAATAGAAAAACATATATTTAAAATGAAAATTTTCTTAATTAGAGAAATCTTCCTCTAGGTCCATTGAAAGAACATCTTGTTGAGAGTGAGAAGCACTTGACAAGCATTTCAATTGTTGTACCATCTACACAGTTGACTAAAACCACCTGATGTTATAGAAGGAGTTCTACATAAAGACTTTGTACTTAATTTCTCCTTTATCTTTCTTTAAGTGAGTTGGGAATTCTTGGTTTATGTTATCAACCATGGTTGATTAGAGACACTGGTAAATAATACAGTTTTCTGATCTGCTTTAAATGCATTCAGTTTCACACTCGTTTGCCTCTTAGTAAGTTAACAATAGAAATGCCTCATTCTTTCTCACTATGTAGCCCAGTTATTGGATCGTGCAGTCAAAAAACCCTACTGAGATTACTCAATTTGATAATCTATTTTAGGCTTAGATAGGTAATGGAATGTTGTCATGGAGATCAATAATTAACATATTTACGTTTGACCTGTGCATACCAATTGATAAAGGTACAGCAAAGCAAAGCAATCTTAAAGTTCCGGTTCTGGAGGGGAAGAAGCAAAAACGCATACGTCTAAAAATGGCATAAACTGATTAGAGTTTTTTTGGGTTTTTTTCTGGCTTTATAAGTCTTTGTAAGGACAAAAGAAATAATTACATTTTTATCTTGCAACTGCATTTTAAATGACAACGAGCAATCAATGAAATTGCTGAGGCTGAAGTCCACACCAGGCTAGAAGCTTGCATTCTAATGCAGTCTATAAGATCTTTAAACCAGAGACATTGTCATAGCTCTAGTCTGAAAATAACATCCACATCACGTGACCTATAGATCTTGGTCAATAATAACCTATCCAAGTTTCTGTGCTGATCTGCATCAACAATTATTTTATCTTAAAAATAAAGAAACCTGATGGGTCTTCTCAATTCCCTATGGAAAGAGGCAGGAGTACTTGAATTATTTTAATTATTAAGGAATAATTCATATGAAGAATAGCGCAATTCTGATAAAAGCAACAGCACCCTGTATATGACATCTTTGTCTCTTAGATTTCCTGCTTGGAGGATATGCAGATTGCTGATGTCTTCATTCTTTAATGGACAGGAAAATGAAAACCGATTTTTTCCTCTTTTTAGCCTCCCTGAAGAATCTAGAGCCATTTGGGTTAAATACCAAAATAAAAATACTATCACTGGCAGTGCTTACTGTCTCTGCTTCAGCCCATGAAAAGACTGATAAGTCCTCATTGACAGATCTCAAAATATATTCGCAAAGGAGGAATAATTCACTTGAAATATTTTAATATGGTCCTTCACGGAAAATGAAAATCAATATTCTGCACATATTTATGCATATTTACATGAGTTATCTGGAAAAAAAGAGTTTTTTATAACTTCAGATGACACAAAGTCATTGACATTAATTCTAAGTGGAGGCCATTTTACAAAGAAATTAAGACTCTCAGGTAAACTAGGTACACTTGAGACACATATATGCTTATACCATTTGCTATATCCTATATGTATAAATCAAGAATATATGTAAAACTAGTGGAGAAACAGAGTGAGTACTCTAAACTGTCTGGGAAGGATTTAAGAGAGGACCACCAGATGATTTTTGGATATGATATAATGAACTAATTAAAAAACCAACTTGTCTCAGGTGCACCTGAGTAAAGGGAAGACTTCCTAAAATTCCAGAGGAGATATGACCTGTATAAAGCTTTTTGCAAGATCATTTGTACAACAGTATTCTGCAGCTGCATCTGCCCAAGGGGATGATCCAAGGTACAGGAAACTTTTTACATAGTGAAATACTCAGAAAACTCATCCTAATTCCTCTAATGAGAAAATCAGAGAGATTTTGATGTACAGGTACATGGTTTGGCACAAATATTACTAAAAAAAGTTCCTTTAAACAAGGTGATAAATTCATAAGGACAAATAAGTACAAGCTGAAATCGGAAAAACTGGAGCTAAAAATAAAGTAAGTCATCCTTATTTTGACATGGATGATTCCACCGCGTTTTGACATCAGCATCAGTGGGCTTTGATCTCCATTTGCCTGATTTCTTTCAAAACTTTTGAAAAGTGTTAACAGGTTTATCCGTGTTTCTTTCCTTTTAAATATGTGTTAGTTGCAAAAATTATATTTACTTACACAGTTATACATCCAATAGTATACTACGTTGTTTCTGCCACAGAAGGTAGTTTTGATTTTAATACTTAATATTTTTCTCATCTAGAATACTTTGAGTTGCATGATTACATTGTAATTTCTGTGATTACACATCTCTGTTATTTTTTCTTTAATTGACTGATGTCACATTTATCAGCTAGGCTCTAAAGAGCAGCTTGTCCTACAGGAAATGCCAGGCCCTTCAAGAAGTAGCCACAAATGTCACACTTCAAATTTGGCTCCCAGTATGAACTTTTCTGCAGCTTGGAATTGTTTGGAAGATGATGTGGTTTAATTCATCATTAGCAAAAATATCACTCTGAAGCTTGCAAATTATCAATCAAGATGACACATGATGGCTCTGGTATGCGGCATAAGGTAGTCTGGAAGGGGCAAAATGCTATTTATATACATAAATACAAATTTTAGGAAGGGTCTGGTGCCAAACTAACGATAAACATGGTTTAGTACAATTCCCCCTTTTGTCCCCAAAACAGCCCACAATCAAAACTAAGAGATTCTGAAAGAGAGAGTGGGGTCCTCCTGCAGTGGACAGGTTGGAAATTGCAGCAGCCAACGTCCTATCCCAGTCATCTCACGTTCTCATTGACTACAAACAGCTTATCTGGAGAATTTACAGCTCTTAATTCCCAACAGGATAGAAAGCTGAATGAGGAAACGGCAATGATATAAACACATACTTCTCCCAGGAGTCATCATGAAGTCTGACCCTAATGGATCATTTATGAAATGCTTGATATTAAATACTCTCCAGTGGTGTCTGTGAAACATGTAACATACGCCTAAACCAAACACTGATTTCTAATCAGAAGTATTTTAAATTTCAAGTGTCTTATCATTTTGTGACACACCACATGTTGGCAACAATCACAGCTATACAGATGCTCCCATCGAAAAACACAACTATAGAGAACATGATACAGTGTCTTTAAATGTAGCTACTATTTGTTCCAAGAAGTGATGGAGACGTTTGCCTTTCTCCTCTCAGATCAGGATTGGCTTCTGATGCAGTCCTGAATGAGTTGATATCTTGCCACACAGTAGAATGGGCTTTACTCTTAGGTTCATAGTACGAACAACATTAATATGAACACCAGTTTGCTGTTCACTAGTTCAACAGTAGATTTTGAAAGATCACTCATTTTCCTAGAAAGATTTGTAAAGGCCTGGAATGACTCTTTGTCTGACTAATATTAACCATGAAGAAAGTATATAATATTTGAAGTTAACAATAAATACTCCATATTGATGTGCCCTCCTAAGTAATTTCCCTTGAGATATTAAAAAAAAAAAAACACCTCATACAAATTAAAAAAAAACAAACCAAACCAAACCAGACCAAACTAAAACAAAACCAACAACAACAAAAAAAACCCCCACAAATTGCTGGGGAAATGGAAAAAGTAAATGAGTCCTTCATTTGAAAGGGAGAACAGTTGTGTACAGGACGAAGAACATGCAGCGCTGTATTGTATCTCAGTTGCATAAATAATAATTTTCTTCCTATTATCTTCGAATAAGATTATCTATCTACTTAATATAACCTTTTTAAAGATTTGGATGTAAAGTAAATGGAACAATGCTTGGACAAAAATCTTTGACCTATCTCCACCTGTATCACTGTGACATTTACGTATGCTACTCCTTCATTAGCTGCCTTCAGAACTGACAGTAAATTACAGAAATGGGTATAGTGCTTGAAGGCAAAGAGAAATGGGAGAACAATGCTGGGTTTACTTATCTTAATGCTCTTCTTGCTGTTGGCTCTAGGAAAAACAAAATAACCCCTTTTGGTTTACCTTATGGGGTAGCCTAGATCTATTTCTCAGGCCATTTCCAAAATAAGTACTGACACCTGCACACTTCTAGAACTTGGGAATTAAAATTTTGCAGATGATGAGCTGTGCCTTGAAATCATGATGGTAAAATCTTTTTTTCTTTGTTCTTTTATGTCCCCCTAAATATAATGCTAAAGGACCACATGTGTGACTAAATCATTGTTATTTCTTAATTCAGCTAATAAGAGATTATGCATTTGTGAGGGGTTTTTTTTCATATTCTTTTGTTCACGTGTCAGAAAACAACAAAAATAGTTCTTCAAAATTATTTTGCTGCTGTTACTTTATTTACCATTTAAGCTTTACTTAAAATTTCCATCTTTTGCACTAGTCAGAAAAAAGATGGGTAAGTCCTTTCTTAAAAGCTGTATCACGTTTATTATTGCAGCACATTTTAAAGCTTGAAAATTGTGCAGAAGTCTGCCCTAACTAAATATTGCACACTAATTATTGCTTTTCATTAGGATTATTTACTTTTGTACTGCTATAACTCCTTCCCATCTTACAATGCATGATGTCTGTACACAGATCACAGCTACTTTCCTGATCAAGTTGAATTCTGAAAGTCCTTCTTCTCATGGTGAACAGGCCTAATTTATAGCACTTAGAAATCCTACCTATAGGATAACTTCGCTGTCATTCATTTACTAGCACAGATTTTTTTCTTTAGGAGTTATGTAAAGGTTTGTTTGCATGTGACAGTATACTGGTACTTTAGCTTTGTTGACTTTGGTTTTAATTTTATTCAATAACTGGTAACATCTATGAAAAAAAATTGCTGAAAGAATATTTTTTTTTTTTTAAATGCTAAGTTCTTCTTTCGTTACATGTCAGAGAATTCAAAGTGCCTATTGTGCAGATTTCTTGAAAATCTGCTAGGGAGACATGAAGACAGGCAGAGATGTATGAAGAAACCAGTACAATTGGAGTTACGACTGGAAATGAGGCGAGTTTACCTTTAAGTAAGTTGGAAATAAAACAGATATGGTTCAAAAAGATCAGTGTGAACTCTGACATTTTGATGAGAGTGAGTGCTTTAAAAGGATGAATTAGGCAGGTCTTAGACTGTGATTTGCTGTGGCACATGCAGAAAAGGATTAAAGATTTCGTAATTTCAGCCATATCTCACAAAAAAAAACAAAACCAAAACAGCAAAAACCAAACAAAAACCTACCAACCAACCAAAAAAAAAAAAAAACACCAAAAAAAAACCCTAAAACCAAAGCACAAACAAACAAAACACAAATCAACCTGCTACACCTGTGCACCTGTGTAAGTACATTTTCTTTTTTCATGACAGAGACTGTAGAAGCTGCCACAGAACCACTATGGAACTGCTGAGGGGAAATCAGGTTTGTCCTATGGAAGAAAACTTATGTTACACAGCATGCAGATTAGCTGAAAACCTGGTAGCTGAGTTATATGTAATATGGTGCCTGAAGAATTTATTTTTAAAAAAGATAGCCTGAATACATAAACCTGTGATTGATACCAAAATTTTCGTTAAGCCTCAGTCTTCTCTGAATTTTAAACAGAAAATAAACCAACTCGCTTAGAACACAGCTAGAAATGAATTATGGGGTGATATCACAGATCACGAAAAATAACCATTTGCTATATTTTGTGAAAACAAAAGAAAAAAAAAAAAAACATTGATAGCAGGAATTAATAAAATAGATAAAGGAAACAGATGTGATACATTGGTGAGAACAGGAAAAAGTTCAATCACATTTATTTATTTATAAAGAAACAAACCTTAATTTGTTTTTTGCATTTAAATGGCTATAGCATGTCAGTTTTTGCCACTCTTATAACAGCTAAACAAGAATGTCAACCGTTTGAAGATGAATCATCTTTTTCCAGGAACAAAGTGATTGGATTGTTTGAAGCTTCTAATGACATATTTGTTACACACTGATTTGGCAGAGACTCTGATTTATCAGTAATTGAGTTGTGAAAGCACTGAATCTAAACAGTAGCTACTAAACAGCACTCCCAAATAATTCTCCAGTCAAAGAGTTTCATTTCTGTGCTATGGTATTCTTTCTGAGCTAACTCTTTTGATGTGAGATAAAGTGTTGCTTTGATGACTGTTTTCCCAAGGTTGTCTTTTTAATTAATTCACTGTTGCTCTCTTCACTTCCTCCCTGCAGCCCTGCCAGGTTTGCTCCCACATAGTGTCTCCCCTCTTGCCCCCTGGGATTGAGAAGTGAAACTCCTTTTTTATTGCCTTTTCCTGCTGGTCCTAGAATAGTTCTTACTGTCAATTCACTGTTTTATATGCAATATACCATTAGCATTGGTGTGTCTTGCTGGAAAGAATTACCTGACTGGATCCCAAGCCAGCGGTCTGTCTTAAACAACAGTGTCACTGTGAGCTACCTGTCCTGTTTATAAACAAACCAACCTACCCAGAAAGCACTGAATTGCATTTTCATTTTTGTTCTTACGTGTTTGCTGGGCATACAATAGTTCTTTATAATTGAGTTGGCCAACTAGATACGCTATATACCCAGGCAGTGTTTGTTGTGTTCTTTTCTCCAAAGACTTCAAATTTGCTGATTTGTTTACACAGCTTGGGCTACGTAAGTAGGGAGATTATGCACACAACATTATTTCTGACCCTTCACTTCCCTTTAATCCTAAAATCCAATTTGTCTTCTGAGTGTCCTGATGGATGGTGGAGGAGAAAAAAAAAACATTTCAAAAGGAAAAAGAGGTACCTGGACAATTTAAAAAGACATTTAATTTTCTGTCTTCTTATGCACATAAAAAACCCATAGCTTTAAAGACAATCTAGTATTTAGGAACATAAAAGTTGTTTCAGAAAAGAGAGATAACAAAGAGAGAGACAATTAATCAGCTCTTTAACATACTTTGTATTGATCTTTGTCATATTTCTACATATGGGAGGATGTTTCAGATCAAAGTATGAGTGGTCAGCAATTTTTTGTCTCTTTTCAGAAGCTGCAAAGTGCAAGATAATTTTTCTCCTTCATCTTTTTGCTATGTATAAAACTTTAGGCTAGATTTTTAGTAGATATAAATAAGCACAAATGCCCTAAATTTTGATGAATAACACAGTATTTCTGAATCTGAACCAGTAATTTTTGTGCTAGCCCTGCCCATGCACTGTTCCTAAAAACTTAATTTTCCATAGGATTTCGGAAAGTCCAAAGAATTATATTGAGTCTTGATTATTTATTCCATTTCTTTCAAAAATACTTATGCACATTTAAGAATTTTACTTGAGAAAATTGTAAGAAAAATTTTGTTTTTCTGTCACTGAACATGAACAAAGAGAAAAGGATAAACTATTATGGTAGAAATGTTCTCCTTTTAATGTTAGCAAGTGGATTTGAGGTAGAAGTCATTTTATTGTGTAAAATCTTTCCAACAGGATGAACAAGTACATTTTAAATATAGTTTACAAAAAATTACATGCACACAAGAAGTACATTCATACGTTTCTCAGTTGATCAAGGAGGATATCTGTGGCACTAATGCTATTCCTTAATAATGATATTCCAGTCAAATTTCACTTTGCTTGGCACTGTACAAATCTGGAAAAAAGGACAGCTCCCAACACAAAACTTTAATAGCTAAAAATTCAGTATTACAGGTTAAGGTTTATAAGTTATTCAATATAATTCCTGGCTTTTAAAAGATGTTATCTAACCTCAGATTACCATGGAAATTAATTTTTAACTTTACTTATTTTCTTACTAGAAACATTAATGAGTCCTGTAAGCAATCATATGTTCTTGCAATAGAGGTTAGTAAACTCACTCTGCAGTTTCTTTCTTTGGATATGACACTCAATTAGTATAACTTCTGAAACACGTGTGGTTAGTACAGTATGAAAAGAAGTACGTCCTGTGGGAATATTTTTTTTTCCACCTTCCAACCTTATTCCTTCACTTCGGGATTACTACATGTATTCAATTTTAAAAATATAAAATATATATATATATAAAAATATACACATGTATACTTATGCATGTACATATATGTACATGGATATATAGGGTAAAAGTCACAGCATTTCATGTTGAAAAAAGATTTCACATGAAAAAAAAAGTATTGCTTCAAGGGTTTTACAGCTCTAATTTTTACTTCATATTAGTTACACCCATTATGCTGTTTCTTTCAGAGCTGCCACCTGCAGCAGTTTTACATCAATTGTTGTATAATTAATGAGTCAAACTTGGTCTTCAGGATTTCTGAAAGATTTACCTATTCGCTCTCTACTTGCTTTGCAAAATGGAGTACTTTGAACCTGAAATGAGCTACCAGATTTAAGCATTCTGGGCTTAATGAGTGAAAAGCTACCTCTGAAGTGAATCCTAACCCAAACAAAAAATTCGAAAGTCATTAAATAAATTAAATAAAAAACTGTAATTCAGAACAACTATAATGATTATAAATCATCCAACACCCTATGAAATTTTGTTATTTCTAGACAGGACATCTTCAGAAAAACATGAGTGGTGAGAAAACTCACTAGTGACACGAAGTCAGAAGTTTATAGCTGGCTAGGCAGTGTTGTAAACTTTTTTTTCCCTCCCTATTCCCACAGTTATTTCAATTAATAAAAACAATACATTTTTAATTCTTGTATTTTGGAAATTAAAGCTTTAGTAAAATACTGAATAAACTAGATTTTTTTCCCTTTTTTTTGTTTTTTGTTATTGCGACTCAGAAATCACTTGAACCTTTTCATGCTTTTTTGCACAAAGAACAAATAAAATAGTGAATTCATCTTTATGAGACTGTGAAGACAATCCACTTAAAATGGATAGAGCAATTTCATTTCTCTTTTACATTTAAATGCAGAATGGGTTGGATCCAATACTACCATTTCACTTAATTCTCTGCTTTTCATTTCTTTAACTACAAAAAAAATCCATATAGTGTGGGTGTGTGTATAAAGAAACACGTTCACTGCTTAAATTACACCTGAAGGCAGAAAATTACACCAGAAAACAATAAACGATTCCATCAAAGAAAGGTACAGTGCATAGAAAGCAAACTTATCCCCACACATCAACATGAGTTCTCTCAGCTATAGTTAGACCCTCAAACTGGTTTTCCATTGTGTAATTTTTATGTAATTAAAAATAACTGACAGTATGAAGTACACATATTAGAGAGCTACAATAATAAACATGAGTGAGCAGAGCATTCCATTTTTTTTATCCCTCCCAAGATTTGGGTGTCTGTGTGTGTATGGGGAGAGGCTACTTTATTCCAGTAGAATATTTTAGCTCCCTGAGTAACTTAGCCCTTAAATCCTATACAAGGCTGTATAAGCTAGAAGGGGTCTCTGTCCTTGGCCCATAGGTAAATGGATGCAAAATACATACGCTGGCCTTTTGAGGGAATGCAATACTAACATTATATTAGTCATATAACATATATTAGTTATATGTTAATATATATAGCTTATATTAGTCACGTAACAACCATGATTGGAATCAGATTATACTCACTTAAGAGTTTAACAAGAACTTAAGGAAAGAAAAAAATGAATGCTAATGATGATGTATAAACTCCCTGTGAAAATTACCTGATACCTCTGGACAGAAGGGAGGCAAATATGAATGTTAGATTTTACAGAAGGTTTCAAAAGGATTTAAGGAACTTCAGACTTTTTAATAGGCATTTCAAAAAGATAAAGAAAAAAAATAATAAAAAGAAATTGTGTACATCTGGGTGAATACTGTACTTGGCAATGGACAACAGTCCTTTCTTTTACAGAAGCTGATGTTGCAAAGTTTGTAGACTCACCTAACTTTTCAGCACATTTGTATGAGAGTGACCAAGTTCTATATTTCCAAAAGACTTTTGATAAATATCCTTACTTCAGGCTTTTAAGAAAAACAAGCAGCCACTGCATTCAAAGATATTAATTCAGGCCATAGGTGTAAAGGGCTACCTTACATAACGGAGGAGTGGCCGTAGGGTTTGTCATCAATGGAATCCCTCCAGAGCCTCTGCTTGAGCTAGTTCTGGCCCCTGTGTTGTCTGACATCCTCATCAATAATGAGGCAAGAGTAAGAGGCAAGCAGCAAGGTGAGATGGTTTGCTGATGAAGATATTTAAGAGAACAAGGAAAAGTGCAAAGAATTGTTGAAGGCTCTTAGGGGCCCAAACAACAGAGCAACAAAATGAGACATGGGAAATATTATACATTAATAAAGGTGTACATGACGAAAAATAAATCCACTTCCACAAATAAAACAATGAACTCTAGTTTAACATGAGGAGGATCAGGTTGGTGTTCAGAGAATTTCATCAGAAGATGTGCAAAAACAGCAAAGTACTGATAGGAATGGGGAGAAAAGAGCAGAGGAAATATCTAAGAGAGAAAACCATCCTGCCATGGTATAAATCTGTATTCTCCCACATCGTATTAAAAAAAAAAAAAAACAACAAAAACAAAACAACTGAACAAAAAAACTCTATTGTTTATGTCCAGTAAAGGTAGTAGCAGGCAGACTCAAAATAAGTAAGTCATTGTTCAATAGCACTCTTTGCTAAAGACAATTGTGAATGGAAAATAGTATCTTATATATATTCAAAGGTTACTAGGCAGACAATTCACTCAACAACATCTCCTGGCATCCAAAAACTTTAGAGAATGGAAAAGTACGCCCTTTTCTTCTTCTCCCTGATACATCCTTATCTGAAAGTCATCGTATTTTTAGACCCTTAACTGAGGTTCTGCAGCTCATGGAAATGGCATCATCTGATCATTGCTTCTATATTTACTCTCTGCCTTTTTGCCACATGTTGGGACTTGTGGTAATGGGGACACCATACAGGAAAGTAAAAGTCACATTAACCTTGCAAAGGTTCAGAGGAATTTGTTTGGCGCTAGGATAGATTTGATTTGTAATTTTAAAAAAATCCAAACCAACAAACAATCAAAAGAATCCATATCATAAAAGAATTGTTGTATACCAGCCCAGTTTGTTTGTTTGTTTGTTTGTTTATTTTACTAAAGTACGGCATATACAAAACCAACATGACACATAATTTATCATATATCTTCTTTCAATCTTGAAACAAATTGCAAGGAAGTTATAAAACAATTTAATAGCCTTATTTTGAAATGGTTTGTGGCTCCAAAAAGAAACTGTTAGAACAATAGATGGCATTATGATTTGTCTTAGAAGAGTATCTTTCATACATTTCTATGTTTCCTGAGATTTTAACAGACAGCAAACTCTGCATAAAACATATGAAGGCAGTAACGATGAATGTTTTGCAGTGAAACTAGTTCTGAGTTAACTTTTTCCACTCCAGAAAAAAAAAAAAATCTCCTAAAAGTCAAAGAAATACTGTTTTGATTCTGAATGCGAAGCACAAGTAAGCAGAAATACAAGTCTCTGGGTGAAGAACACTTTAAAAACATTAGTATCCAGAACAAGAGAATAAAAGAAATCAAGGCTTTGAAATTATTGAGTCATTACTGACCGGGTTCTACACTTCTCTGAATTAATTTTCAATGGATTTCCCTGAAGAGTATGTGCAGGATAATTTGAGTTTGTTTCTTGCTTTAACATCTGCCACATAGCTACCCTGCAAATATATTCTGGTAACTTCTGATTTATATACAGGTCTATTTCAAAAACATTCTATCTCTCTTTACCTTTGCCCTTCTAGTTCAGCATCTTCATGTAGACTAAGCTAGAGAAATATTTTGGAAGACTCCATCCTACTGTTTCTCCAATTTTAATTTAGAATTTTTATGTGTTTAGGGAATAAGAAATATTTATTTTTGTGGAATGTCTTTTAAAAATGCCTTGCCTCAGTTACAAAAACCAAACCAAACCAAACCAAGCAAAAATACAAACCCGAATACATCAGGCTTTGTCTGGAGTTGTGGAAGGAAAACTGGGTAAAAAGACTCTAATGTGAAATACTGAAAGTGAGGCTGGAGTACAAGAAGAGGGAGAAAAATCAGCTTTACTGTGAGGAATAAACAGCATGATGTTGCCAGCACAGAAAGACACTTCCACTGTAGTCTTAGAGAAGGGAGAAACAGCAGTGCTCTATGTGAATTTGACTGAGGATGGGATCGCGCATTGCCTCTTGTTGGTTACTTAGCATGTGTAAACGGTGATGGCTCTAGGTAATCTTGTAGCATGGCAAGACTGTTATCCATGTCCTCTAACTTGCTTACCAGATAATTAAGAAAGCAAATAGAGCATGTCTTAGAAATATATGTAACAAGATACTGAATTGAGAAGCAGAGAGAATAATCAGTGTGAATAATAGCCTTTGGGTGAAAAAACCCAATTCCTCACAATGGTTCACAGATAAGAAGCCAGTGGAGTAAGTCTGGTGGAGATTATTAATTTAATCAATCTTGGACATGCACAGTTGTGGAAAGGAGATTGAGGAGGAGGAGGAAAGGTCAGGGAATGATTACATCACCTGTAAATAACAGGAACTCCAGAAAAAAGAAAAATATTTGCAAAACCACTAGTCTCAAGACCCATGTGTGAATTCAGAGCTCACCTTATCTTTCCTCTCTACCAAGCAATGCCAGACAGACAGACACATTCTACGCTGCTGTTGTGGCTGTTTAGAGCTGGACTGTCTCTGCCCTGAGGAACCAGCTGTTCCGATGAAACTCGTGTGCCACAGCACCACCTCTCAAAACCACCAGGTGGTGCATGAGCTTTAACGTAATGCACAGACAAAAATTTCTCCTGTCCGGGGTCTTCATTGTAATGTTAGGGCTCCTCAAACAAAAGAAAGTGTACATTTGACACTCATTGCAACAGGAGTAATTAATTCTAGGAATTTTTAACAGTGGGGAGGAAAACAAACCCACCCAACACATAGCCCATTTGTAGTATTAATAAGATTTTTTAAAAAATAATTAAAAATAATCCCCTTCCTGCATTTTATTGATTGTATTTTCAACCTTGGCTACAAAATACATTTCAAAGCATGAATGTCTTTGCATCACTGTAAACCTGCAACAGTATCACCTGCTATAAAATTAAACTGGCAGAACTCCTACCAGAATTATGGCAATTCTATGGAAAAGAACAACAATCTTTTTTACCTTAAAATATTGTTTAATAATGAATGTCAAACTTAATAACTACATATTAATAAGCTGTTAAATTGCTTTGAAGAATTTGATTCAGCAACTTTGCAAAATAACCATCTAACTTATATCTAACAATGTGATGAAGTTTCTGCTAAATGATTGTCCGATGTTTTTTGTCCTCAAAGATCTTTTAGTATTAATATTTGTGAGGTGTTACTTGATTTTCATTAAAATAAAATAATATCTGTTTTCAAAATATTTTTTCTGTGAAAAAAACCCCATTTTCTGATATACTTCCACAAACAGCAATAGTTTTCAGGGAGTCAACAGGTTAATTAAACAGTACCTTGTGAGCTAAAATGAAAAGAATTCAACCCAGTGAGCCTACATATATATATATACATATGTGTGTAGGCTCACTGGATTGAATTCTTTATATATATATATATAAAATTTATATGAACTACACATACCGTGCTAGAGTATGCAAGTGAAAAATGTGTGGTGTCTACAAAGATTCATGCTTTTTTTAATGAAAATGTTGAATTACTCTTCCCTGCAGAAAAATATTCTAGTAAGTTTTGCACTCATTAAATTACTGCTTCTGAGGTTCCTGCATTTTGTGTGTGATTCATTACCATCACTATTACTGTATTGCTTGAGTGTCCTATAGGTGAGGATCAGCACCAGTGTGTTACTTACAGATCCATAGAATGTTTTGCATTGCAAGGGACCTTAAAGATCATCCAGTTCCAGCCCTGACATGGGGAGGGATGCCATTTGCTATATTCAGGCTGCTCAGGGCTCCGTCCAACCTGGCCTTGAGCACTTCCAGGGGTGGGTCAGCCACCACCTTTCTGGGCAACCTATTCCAGTGCTTCACCACGCTAAAACGAACTTCTTCCTAAAGAAGAGTAATGAATTTTTTCCTAATTTCTCATCTAAATCTGCCCTTTTTCAGTTTAAAACCATTGCCCTTTATCCTGTCACTATCTTCTCCCTCCTTTTTACAAGCCCCCTTAAGGTTCTGAAAGGTTGCTATAAGCTCTTCCAAAAAGCTGTCTCTTCTCCATACTGAACAACCTCAACTGCCTCAGCCTCTCCTCACGGAAGACATGCTCCGGCCCTTCATCTTCATAGCCCTCCTCTGGACTTGCTCCAACAGGTCCATGTACTTCCTGTGCTGGGGGCCCCAGAGGTGGATGCAGCACTCCAGGTGGGGTCTCACAAGTGCAGAGTAGAGGTGTAGAATCATCTCCCTTGACCTTCTGACCACACTGCTTTGGATGCAACCCAGGACACATCTGGCTTTTTGGGCTGTGAGTGCATATTGCTGGGTCATGTCCAGCCTCTCATCCAGCAGCAACCTTAAGTCCTTCTCCACAGGTCTGCTCTCAATGACTTCCTCTCCCAGTCTGTACTCATTTCTGGGATTGCCCCAAATCAAGTTCAGCACCTTGCACTTGGCCTTGTTGAACTTCATGAGATTCTCATGGGCCCACTTCTCAAGTTTGTCCAGGTCTCTCTGGATGTTGTCCCATCTGTCAGGTGTGTCAACTGCACCACTCAGCTTGGTGTCATCTACAAACCTGCTGAGGCTGCACTTGATCTCACCATCTGTATAACTGATAAAAATATCAAAGAGCATCAGCCCCAAAGCAGGTGCCCTGAAGGAAACACTTATCAGAAGCCTCCACCTGGACACAGAGCCATTGACCTCAACTCTCTGGCTGCCTCCATCTAGACAATTCCTTATGCACCAAATAGTCCACTGTTCAAATCCATGTCTCTCCCCTTTAGAGATAATGATGTCATGTGGGATCATATTGAAGGCCCTACAGAAGTCTAAATAGGTGACATTGGTAAATCTTCTCTTCTCAAACATTTCTGTCACTCCAACAGCCGTGCTGGCTGTCTCAGATCATCTCCTTGTCTTTTATGAGCCTTACCACACCTTCTAGGTAGATCTGCCCCATGATCTTCCCAGATATAGAGTTCCTTGGATCTTCCTTTCTCCCTTTTTAAAAATGGGTGTGATGTTTTCCTTTTTCGATTATATTTCTAGCTGTAAGATTTTTTTCAATTAAAACAGTGGGCAGGAATGGGCCTTGGATATCTACTGCCGAGTCTACTCATGAATTAAAAAGAAAAAAAGGAAACATTTGTCTTATTTGCAATGTGCAGGTTTATAGATTAGTCTCTTGATTTGTACAAAGGAAAACAATAATTTTCAAGGGATCAGCAGGTTAATGGGCCTGTGTTAATTTCTTAGCATAGCTCTGGTTTTCCTGCCAGGGACTTTTTTTTTTTAATGTATGTGCACTTAGCTGTCACACTATACAGCACTAATTTTGATTAAAATGTCATATACTTAATGAATGCATTTTATTCTTAATAATTATAGAAACCATGAAATATTATATTGTATAACTTAACTGGTCATCCCTCTACTATTTGGAAAGGTTTATTTCTTCCCAAATAGTTACAGACTGTAATATATATACAATATTTAAATACTTAAGAGCTCATCAGTAATAACTTGGAAGATTATTTGCAGAGGTTTTGGTCATATACTATTAAAAAAAAAAAGATAAATGTATAAATTACCCAGTATGAACAAGTGCTTTTATAATTTCCTTGTTCTTTCCATAATTTTATGGTTTCTATTCCCCCATCACCTACAGCCTTGTTGGGACTGTATATACAACTTATTGCTTATTCCTCAAAGTATTTGAAAACAGATCTGATGGAAGATAGCATGAGAATTTAATTTGAAGGTGCCTCAACAACAACAGCAACAAAAACAACAACAACGTCAACACAGCTTTTCTGAACAAGACTGCCTTCAACTGTCAGATAACTCCAGTACCACTGGAAAAGCACTATTCAAAGACATGAGTCGTTATGACAAAATCATTCCAGGTGGCTGCTCATTCTGCTGTGACACCTCTAGCTTTCCACAAAATGAAAAGTTTTGTTGTAGCTGCTTGTACACAGAGACAACCAGAAGACTGGAAGGTACTTGCCAGAAAATTGATGACCTAGGATCTTCACTTAGAACATGTATCTGCAAATGTGCTGTTGAAATTAGCCTTTTAAGATGAGCCTTTAAAACATTTGTCAGGTTGTTGTTTTATTCCCATTACCAGTTTTCTTTACAAAGATGTGATGGGTTGACTTTGGCAAGATACCAGACACCCATTCAGCCAATCTCTCAATCCCTTCAACAGGACAGTGGGAGAAAATAAGACAGAAGAGCTCACAGGTTGAGATAAAGACAGGGAGATTGCTGGTCAATTGCCACCATATGCAAAATAGTCCTGATTTGGGGAAAATTGATTTAATGTATTGCCCATATTACACCATTTGATGGTGAGGAACAAAGGCAAAATCTAAAATACCTTCCTCTCCTCCACCTTCACCCCAGGCTGACCTTCACCCCTTCACTCCCAATTCCTCTACCTCCTCCTCCTGCCTGAGCAGCTTAAAGGGGTGGGGAATTAGGGCCTGCAGTCAGTCCGTAACAGCTGCTCTCTGCTGCTCCCTCCTCCTCATGATCTTCTCTGCTTCAGCCTGGGCCTTGTCTTGGAGCTGGCTATGTACTGCACAGGGCAGTGCCAGCCTCTTCTCCCAGCCCAACAGACTCCTGCCAGCATCTGGGACCTGCACCTGCCACAACAGGAATACTGTATCTGATATATGTAGACATAAACTGCATCTATCCTATATGTACAATTATATGCATATACACATGAAAATATGTACAAGTAAATAACGTGGTTTAATACTTTCTCACCTGTCTCAGAAAGGCATTTCCAAGAAGCACATCTCCTGAAATTAATATTCCTGTGCCATAATAATCCTTCAGAAAATTGAAAAAAAAAAAACAACCCCAAGAAACCTAACACCACAAACTCTCATCTTTAGGATTTTGTACAAAAAATTCCCTGGAAGCCCGCACACGTAATAGCAGCTCAGGTTAACCCGTATTGCCTCAATTGTCTCAGACAATCATCATAAGAATAAAATCTTTAGATGTTTATAAACAATAAAAACATTTAATATATGGACTGAGACCACATAGAATGTTTGTTATGTATCTGGCATTTCTGGTTATTGTTTAAATTCTTGTCTTACTACAATGGAGAAGGTAATTTAAAAATTCTTAAGGAAAAAAGAAAGTATAATCTTTCAGTAGAAATCTGGGCCTAGCTCTGCTAGAAATATTTCTTTTTCTTCAATTCTTAAGACTGAACGTCTTCCTTTCAGGTTTTGGGTTTTTTTTAATTATTATTCTGTTATTTTCAGATGAAGACACTGATTTACTCCTTGATCTTTCACTTTGGAGGGAACAGGCACATGGTTCAAACCAGAGCACAGAATAAAATTTTAAGATTATAGGGGACTTTTTTCCACTTCTGCCTAGCTGTTTACCCTTGACCAGTTCACTTCAACTTTCTGATGCTTCTCCTCATGCCTGGTGCCTCTGTTCAGGCACATAAAGGACCAGTTTAACAGACAGAATGTATATTTATTTTACTAGTATTTAAACCTGTACAAAGTTGCTTTACTGAACTGAAAGCTAATATGGCATATTAGCATATACTCATTTGGACAAAAGTTTTTTCACCATATGTAAGGTAAATGTGTGAAGACAAAAATGACGATTTTTTATTTTTATTTTCTTTTTCGTGAAACACAGAACATATCTTCTAATTTACTAACATGCATAAGTATATTGCTTGAGAAAGCTTATTAAGGCATCTGATTACTGTTGTCAACAAAATTTTATTACTTTTTTTGTGAAGAGTTTCTGAAAAATCAGCTGGAAAAAAAAATTGTTTAGAAATTTAAATTTCATTCCCAAAACTAAAGTCTAATAGTAACAAACTGTAATATGTATTTTAGAGAATAAGTAACATTTTATAATGTATACCTATACATATAAAATATATGGATTACATATTATATACATTATATATAGTACGTGTATATACATAATTACATGTAATATATAATGTGTACCATATGTACACACACACACACACACACATATATACATGTAAGATGTCTCTTTAATTCTTCTACTTTCTGTCTTCTGATTTTTAATTTAATTTCATCTAAGACATTCACTGTTTTGAGAGCTTGATTTTGGCAATAACATTGACATAGGTAGGATTCTGGTCTTGTTTATCCACATGGAAATTACAGTATTCCAAATTACCTTTTTTTCCCTCAAAGAATCACATCCAAAGGTTTTGGTGCATGTCAGGACAGGCATTTCTCATGATTTCAACATCTTTTTTTAATATGAAATACAACTAAATAATGTAGCATTGCATATGCTTATCTATATCAGCATTGACCCTTGAACATGGTTTGGGAACCTCTGGTAGTTCCTGACAGTAAGAATCATATTAAACAATAAAAACAAACAATAAAACCCCAAAAAAACCAAACCCAAAACCAACCAACCAAAAAAACAAAACAAAAAACCCAAAACCAAAACCAACAACAAAATAAACCCGAATCACAAAAAGCCCAAAAAAAACCAAAACCAAAAACAGAAACAACAAACAAAAACAAACAAACAAAAAACCAAACAAACAAAAACTTGAGAGGCATGAATACTGCCAAAATACCCTCCTGGATACAACACGGTTTCTCAAGAGATGGCACACTCTAAAAAGAAAGCCAAATTAAGACACTATTTTTGAAAAACTGGCATAACCCATCTCAATTTTTTTTTTTTCTAAAATAGGACCAACACAGGTGTTTGTGAAGATACTTAGCCTGCAATTACAGGTATAAATGGAAAAACATTTTTGTCCACGAGACTTCACTTTTATAGTCATAACACAATTCTTGTACTAAAAATCCAAGTTTGTATTCAGTGTTTCTCTTTCTGTCTACCTGAGACAAGCTTAAGGAAATTCTATTACCAAATCTCTAATATGTCCAGGTTATAGCAGCATTTTATAGTATCTAGGACTGCACAAAATGAGATCATTAACTTCACTGCTGTAATTATTACCTATATTATTAACTGCAACCTTAGCTGTAGAATTAAATTCTTATCTATTCCAGGTACTGAGTCTGAGAAAGTGGAAGGTCCCCAATGGAAAATAGTTCTGTCACTAAAGGCTGAAATGTTCCCTGTAATTTAGTTCCCTTTGCCAACTTTTCTCAATAGTGTAAAATCACTTTTAGCAAGGAGACTATGCCACTTAGAAGAGGCACAGAGAAAATCCATACAGGTTATCTTTCCCAGTCTACACCAGGTAGGCTTTTACCGGGAAACTCCAGGAGAATGCCACCCAAATAGCAGAAGTGATTTAGTAAAATTTGAGATGGGAGCCTGAAACAATAAACACCATGGTGCCTTGGGTGTATGTGTCCTTGCTGTATTGGGATTTTCTTCAGGATCTGCTTTACAATAGGATTGCTCATTATTTGTTGTCCACATAATCAGCAGAACAAAATAGACTTTTTTTTTTCCCCCCCAAATCCCCTTCACATTTTCTAATGATTTTCAGACAGGGTTTTCAAGAAAACCAAGCCTCTGCTCAGAGGTGTGTTGGTCACACCCGTATCTCTCAAATAACTTCAGCATAATTTAGAGCATTTCATTTTTTTCAAGAAATATTATGTGTATACAAAACTCAAACCACGAGCAATATATGACTGAAACCTGTAAAGATATCCTAATTAACAGTGGCTAATGGACCACTGTTCCAAAAAGATCTCCTATAAGATGATCCTAAAAGATCATCTATAAGATGATAGATTTATTTGTACTGCTTTACCCATTAACTAAAAAGTGCAATCCGGTAGTTCCCCCAAACCAACAAGGTAATGCAATTTCTGATGGAATATTCAGTATGGAATAACAAACTTCTCCAATCAGTGTTTTTATATCATTTTGATATGAGGTATGGAAGATTCCAGAACGTTTCAGTCTTACAAAAGCCTACACTCTAACAGGATGCTACAAAGACATAGGTATTTTCCTCCCCAAAATATTTTGTATCATTGTTTATTAAGCCGCCTACCTTGTGTCTTCTGATGTGTTGTCAAAATATTACATAATTTATGTTCTCTAAAGAACTTTGACTTTTGTGATGAGCAGTGACTTGTTTGCATAGACACTAATTGCAGTAAGAGAGACTTTTTTAGACTACTTCTGAGACAAACATGACATGGGCATTCTGGACGTTGTTTGCCCTGATAAATATTTACATGGGTTAAATTAGCCACAATTAAAACCAGAAACCCAAGCTTCTTTCTCTTCATGTAAATCAATCTGCTTCAGGAAGACAAGAATAGTTTGATGAGTTTTGTGGTACTTTACCTCAAAGAGATCTGTACAACTCAGCACTGGAGAAGTGCCCAGTTGTATTCATTCAATTCCAACCCCCAGCCTCCCCACACCAGGAAAAAAAAAAACCACCAAAAATCCAAATACAAAGAAAACCACCAAAACCCTCCACAAAGAAAACAACAACTTTGCATGTGTGTAAGTTCATTGCCATTACATGGCTTCATTTTCAGTTTCAGAACAATTTTTGATACAGTATATAGCACTTAGCCTTCTCTCTAACATTCAATGTATCCAACTGAGCATTCAGGGAAATATCAACCTATTGAAACAATCACACCACAAACTTAAAAGGTAAGTATTTTAAATTTAAGCCCAAACTGTGACATTAAAACACTTTACAACATTCTAGGGAGAAGTTTGAAATAGAATCAAGTGCCAAGCAACAGAATCTTTTCTCACATGTGGTACTTCACACAAAGGTAACAACCTGTGTTGGCTACAATATAATTTTAAGTGTCATACATTGCTTTCACAATTACAACTCACCAGCTATATGTTGATCAAAGGGAAAACTGAGCAAGACCATAATCTTTGCTATGACCCCCTTTATGCAGATTGCCTATAAATAGGAAGGAACTCAGATAGCAACCCTTTGCTCAGCTCCAAGTTGCATTACGCATTCCACTTACTTATGATTCCTTTGATTATGACCCAGGAAGGAAACTGATGTGTTTGTTTGCATTAGCATAAATTTTTTCAGAATTGCAAACCACTTAATCCACACAGAAGTACCATTATAAAATGGCTGACTCATTGCAAACCCATGGCTGCTGTCACTACATACAGTTATACGATTACACAGCATTTTATTCCATATAGGTCATGCTAATGATTGTAAAAACCAAACTATTTCCTATAACAGAAAAAATCCTTATTTCCAGTGTCATCTGCAATTCCTCAAACAACAAAATGAGAAAAAGTTTGTTCATGGGATTTAATTAATTTTCTTTTGGCTCAACCATGTTTTATTACAAATCTGTGTTGATTTCATCTGAAAGACACATGAACACTTAGTAAGGTTAAAGAGCTATGAGATCTTATTAGCCAGGAATAACAAAAGTTTTTCTCACTCAGTGAACTGAAACCTGCAAATCTTGGCTATTTCAAGCTATTGAGTTACAATAGAATGAACTATTTTAATTGGGACTGAATGCTTTTCTTCTTCACCATTCTTATGTCAATTTATTCCTCCTCCAGTATAATCAGATGCAGCCAAACTTCAACTTCTGAGTAAGGTCAATGAATTGTCCTACCTAGGTGTCATAAAATCTTTTTTGTGAATTTTTAGATATAGATTTCTTACTCACCCCTGCAACAGAGCCCATGTATTTTGAATCTGAATTCTGAATCATTCCTCAGAAGTGACTCATAGCCTAGCTCAGCTTGCTCATGTCAGATAAGAACCAGAGACCAGAGCAGAAAAACTGTCAAGGATCATGCTTCAATCACTAGAATTGCACACCACTTTTACTAATAATGCCTACCTTAATGCCTTTAGGAGAAGTTGCTCAGTCACAGGACTTTTTCAAGGGCATTACAGATCTTGGTAGCTGTTGTTTGCCAGTTACACAAGACTTGGAGCAAAACTTTTAGCTCTTACAATTGTAATTCTATTAGTCTTCAAACACAGGACAAGTGATATAGCTACATCTGAGCTGTTCCCATACTCATTTTTAGTTAAAATCCAAACCTTGGTTCCCAAAACACTACAACACTTGTTTACTGAAATATCAAAATTTCTGAATTATTTTATCTTTTCATCATTTTTATAGAATCTCTCAAGAACTTCTTTCCTCTAGAGCCTTGACATGAGAAAAAGAGAACCTTTGTATAGGGATGGAAGAGTTCTACCATCTTGTCTGCTCTGCCAAACCTCATCTCCTGAAAGCACCAAGAGACAGTTTGGCATGCTCTCCTTCGATCCTTCATTATAGCATCAGACAGTCCTTATAACAACAGCAGATCTTCCTCCTGCAGGTCTTCCTCCTGCCCGCCCCTCTCATGCTTTATTTCTTTCTTTTCTGTTATCTTATCTAAAAGAACAGCTAGAATCTGGTATCCAGAGCAAAAGAAATGTTATGTTGGAAGAGGAAAATAATTCAGAGCATGCTGAAGGGATGACTCCTATTCTGTAGAAACCTGAACTCTGTCTTTTAGAACATGAATCCTTTCCCTTTATTCTGCTGTTCCCCAGCCTCTGAGACACAGCATTCTCATAAGATATAATACCCCTAAAAATAACCAAGGAACTAAGTGCTAGTGGAAAATTCGGCTACTGCTTAACAACTTCAGATTTGTTGTTCATAGCTATTTACAGTATACCCCCTTAGAAGTTAAAAAACACATTTTCTGTCCAAGAGGCTTTATCTACACATTATTCTCTATTACTGATTTTTCTTCTCATTTTTCTTATAAGGACAACCAATGAGACTTTCTTTCACTTAGATTCTTTTTACCACTTCAAAACCATTAGGCTTCGCTTTTGCTTTGTTTTGTTTTCAATATATTTGTTATACTTAGAGATCAAAACTATCTCGTGGTCTTTAAATATTGCCTTCTTTGTTTTTATACAATGAAGATACACAGATGCAGATACATATGTAAGTAAATACTCCACATTTATGCATATTAAGAAATATTAGAGAGAAAAAAATTAGCCATAAAGAAACAGACAGGCAACTTAGTGACACAACTTGTGATGCATTTGTTCTTTAACTACCTTATCAATTCAGCTATAAACATGTTTTGTCAGAAAGTTTCTGTGTCCCTCTACATATCCAGGAATACAAGCATACTCCAAAGTAGCATTAGGACTATATTACTAAATCTAACAGAGTAGACAAATAATTTATATTTCAGAAAATTTGCCACTTTCATTGGCATTTTTTTATTTCTTAAAAGCACTATGCAATATGAAATGTGCATGCTTAGCAGAGCCATGAAAAGTAGAATTTAAGGCATCCTGAGCATTTATGCTGATGACATTTAACAGTGAGTTTCACCAAATTAATCTGAATTTAGTCAAGAATCCTGCTAATGATCCATCCTACTTTCCCAAAGTTGTGTGTTGACACTTCAGTGCTAAGAGACAAGCCACAAAAATTACTAAAGGTTCAGTCAGCGAAATAATCAAACTGGTTCTCCATATACATCTACTGAGTAAGACAAAGCCATTTTTCATTGGTGCTTTTCAGGATACTATAGCACAACATACACAGCCACCAGGGAGCTGCTTTTATTTCAGTGAGCAATTTAATTTTCAGTATAATTTGTCATATAATTGTGCCTTTAAATTTAGTCACTTCATTCAGTTGTTCACGTAATTAATTCTGATTTATTCTCAAGCTCTCAACTTGCAATTCTTTCATTTTTTTCATTCTTTGCTTGTAATTTGCAAAAGATTGCATTAGATTTTCAGATCCTTTGGACATTTTCTAAATTCTACACACTGAATATTAGAAGTGAAAACATTGTTTGGTCTTATTTTTGCTTCAATGAAACTTCAACTTAAAATTGTCATTGAAGGCTGTAGCAAGAGCAGTGTTGGAAAGGAATTATGGATTGTTATCTGCTATAAAAAAAGATCCTAATCTCTTTCATGATTATGGCCTGTATGTACACTCCATGAAAAAAGTCAAGGAAAAATATATATCCCATATTATGTAGCCACCACTGAGGTTTTTAGATTTGTATGCAGTAAAGATGAACGAGGCAGAACAGCGTTACAACTTATTTAATGATATCCATGTGCTACACCAGCATGAATTATCATTCAGCTTAATGCACAAAAACTGCCCTTGCTGTCTTTTTAGACTGCTCCTGACAACAGGATCTTTACCTTAACAAGACTAGAGAGGGATAAACCTTTGGTTGATTTGCTGTTTACAGGCCTTGACCTGGTTTCTGTGGCAAGAAAACTATGAAGCAGAAATAGGGTTATTCATATTTCAGCTTTTCCTCTCTTGTCTATGGGTAGATGGAGCAATGGCTCCATCTTTTATTGTTGTCATAAACCATCCATTTATTACCATAATAAATGATGAAACATAGATTGTGGTTCTTCGTCATGTCAATGACTTTTAGTCTTACACTGTATCAGAGCTCTCTGAATTCTTAATCACTGTGGATAGAACACTGCTGTGTTGGATTAAATTAAAGCAATAATGATGTGACGAAGCACCTGCATACACAGGAAGGATTTTCTGTTCCTTTCCTAGGTATGCATGGCTGTTTTTACAGAATCAAGGAATTTGTCTTCAGATGTATTTTCCTATTCTTAAATTTACATCCATTGTTTCTTGGCCTGTCACTGGATACCACTGACAAGAGCTCTCCTTCACTCCCTCTCTGTCAGGTACTTTTCCAAATTGATATGGTCCCCTTGAGCCTTCTCTGCTTCATGCTGAACAGTCTCAGCTCTCTCAGCCTCTCCTTGTATTGCAGATGCTCTAGCTGCTTATACACATTTGTGGCCCTTCAATGGACTCATTCTAGTAAAGCCCGTGTCTTTCCTGAACTGGGGGAACCAGAACCAGACTCAGAACTCCCAGAGTTGGTCTGATCCGTGCCAAGCAGAAGAAAAGGGACCACCTTCCTTTACTGAACTTGGGTTGAACTTGGTGAATCACACCCAACTGATATATCAGCTACTTCTCACAGTTTTTTATTATCTGGAAACTAGCTGAGGACACATTGTGCCGATTGTGCCGAATCATCTAGCTCATCAATGAAGATGTTAAACAGTATTGGTTCCACTCTGACCTGGGTTACTTTACTAGTGACTTGCCTCTAGCTGGACTTTTTGTCACTGATCATCATCCTCTAGGACCAGCCATTCAGTCGATTTTCAATCCGCCTCGCTGTCTACTTATCTAATCCATATCTGTTTAGTTTTATCTAAGGATGTTATGGGAAGCAGTGTCAAAGAACTTACTAAAGTCAATGTAAAAAACATCTACTGCTCTCTCTTTGTCTACTAAGCCAGTCACCTCATTGTAGAAGACCATAAGGGTGTTTAAGCATAGTTTCACAGTCATAAGTCAACACTGACTACTCCTGAGCACCTACTCCTTATTCATGTTTAGAAATGGTTTCTGGGATTAGTTGCTTCATTGCTCTCCCAGGCACTAAGGTGAGGCTGACCAGTAGTAGTTCCCAGGTCTTTATTCTTTGCTTTCTTGAATATAAGAGTGACGTTTGCTCTCTTATAGTGTTCAGGAATCTCTCCTGATTGCCATGACCTTTCAAAGATAACCAAGTGGCCCCACAGTGACACCAAACAGCTCCGTCAGCACTTGTGACTGTCACCCATCAAGCTCCATGGACTTATATATGCCTAGTTTCTTGTAGTTCCTGAAGCCTGATTTACCAGTAAAGACTGAGCAGGAAAAGGCATTAAGCATCTTTGACCTTAACACATTCCTTGTCAGCAGTTTTTCAGACACATTCAGCAGCAGGCGTACCTTTGATGTTCTTACTTTGGGAGATTTTTTTGTTTAGGTTTCCGGTTTGTCGTACTACCCAAAAGAATTCTTTATGGAACTGCACCTAATTCTGTTTCCCGTCACTATAAATATTCAACAAGAAGGTGAACAAACACCTTTTCCTTCCTGTTCCTTTTGCTGTTTATGTACTTGTAAAATTGCCTGTTTCCTCCTACTGAAAAATTCAGCTCCAAGTGGGCTTTGGCTTTCCCATCTTAGTAGCTACATATGGCATCTAGTCTAGACACTGGTATGAAATCCAATATGAAACAATTTTGATTCCTTGTTGCTATTTATCGAGAGGTTGCAATCAGTGCTCACTTTATGCTTAGTATTTCTTGGATCTACAGAGAAAATGAAAATAGCCTAGGGGAGAAAACCCTGCTTTTTCACTACAGGTCTGTAACAAGAAGTGTATAATATGGATGCACCTTTGTGTTGGTTTCCAGACGAGGTGTAGGTGACATTATTTTCCTTCAAGATGTTTTCTTAAGGGATAAACATAGTTTGAAAGACCTTGTCTGGATGTATCAGAATTCTGCAGTAGGGAATGGAAAGTAACTTCCACAATTCAAGTTACCTCAGACTGAAGAACTGCCAGTTTCTAGAAAGGACCTTCAACTGTTTATTAAAACTCTGAACTCTATTAATCCAACTCTGGTTTATTGCACTGCTGGTTTATGGCACAAGTTACAAAGCCTTCATCCTCTTGTATTCCATGTTTTGATCATTATCAAACTTTATTTGTGCATAACATTTTATTTTAGGTTTTTAAGAGGAGATGGTGATTTTGGGTGTTTTTTGCCCACATCCCCCAGGCTTTTCAGGAAATTATAGGTTTAAAACTCTCTGCAATAGTACAATGCTCTCTTGAAAAAAGCTCAAAGAACTCAATGTTAAATATATTTTGTAGTGTACTATGGAAATTCCTATAAAGTTAGCATATGAAAAGTTACAAGAAAGAAGAATGCAGGTCTGAATAGATTATTTTGAATATGAAAAATATTTGGTTACAGATATCATAATAATAATTTCTCTGATAAAGAGATAAAGCAAAATGATTTTTTTCTGCTATTATGATAGCTTTGAAATTCTGCACTCCTGCTTAGCGTCGGCCCTTATACTAACACAAAGCCCAGGGAATGGAAATTATGCTTTTGCACCAAGGTCGGGGTTTTTTTGGTTGATGTTCTTTGTTTGGGAGATTTTTAGTTCAGATGTTTGGTTTATAGTGCTACCCAAGAAGATTCTTTCTGAAACCACCTAATTCTGTTTCCCATCAATAAGAATATTCAGTGACAAGTTGGAAAACGATTTCTTTGAAATTCTAGAAACAGAGAACAACAAAAGCATGTATTTTTTCATGCTAAAATGCATCCTTTCAGAAACATTAAAAAACCCTCTTCCTTTCTAGAGAATTATTTGGTGATAGATGTAAAACAGAGATAGTAAAAATAAAATGAGGAGCAAATGTTTCTAACAAAAAGAACCCAGGAGTTTACTTACCACAACAGATATAAGGAAACTGTAACATATACTAGAAATACAGTATGACTGTGTGTTTCCACATGGTGAAATTGTTAGAAATGTATGCAAAAAACTGTTTCTTTAATGCTCTTTTATGGACCAGAAAAAGTGTAGTCAAATCCAATTCACAGTCTATTCTATAAATCCATTGTACATGTTCCTGAATTATTGTTTTAATACATTTGTTTCCTGATCTGATGTCTCAGTATAGGTCCTATGTCTTCACAACTGGTTTTGCAGAAAATCATAATAATACTATAAGTTTTATGTTTTCTAAAGGAAGGCAGTGGCTTGGGAAGAAAACTGTTGCAGTGGTTAAGTCCACTTTACATCCCTCAAGTTGCTTTAAAAGTGATCTCTCCCTACGACACTGTGCTGGAAAGTTCTCCCTTTGTCTAGGTCCTGGTGGTCACTGGCCCTCTCCCTGGTTCCATTCCTTTTCCCACTGGCCCCCGTTATGTCACTCAACCTTGCCTCTGCCCCCTAGCCCTCAGAGTATTGGTTTTGGATGCTCTGCCCGCCTTTGGGAGTTTTCGGGATAAAACAGGCATGGGCTTTCGGTTCTGGGTTCTTCTTGCCTCTGTTCCCTTCGGGTGTGTTGCCATTAAACACCTCGGAATTACATGCAGAGAGCCCTTCTTGCCTCTTCGCCTCCGGTTCGTGCATAGACTGTGTGAGTGGCTGTTTGCGTACATCTGCGAAGGTCAGATCGTGTGCATGCGTAGGAGTGCTGCCTATGCATGTCCACGAGGGACTCTGTAGGAATAAGCGTGGCATCAATCCACGAAAGCTCTCATTCTACAGAAAACAGCTTCGAAAGAAGCAGAAAAATATCTAAATACATGCAATGAAATTATCTGCTTTTCAGTGTGCTTTCTCTAATGTTACAATTAAAAATTGAAAATGTCAACATCATCACATAAAGACCAGTTAATCTACCATTTTAACTCTCATGCTCCATTTTTTTTGGAAAAACCCAAACAAGCAAACAAAAAAACCACCCCACAAAAACAAACCAACAAAAACCGGGAAGCATGACCTCACATATTTGCTGCACCAAAAGAGAGCTCTAATGGAGCAAACTTAAAGAAACCTCCTTGCTGCTAAGGTCTGATTACAAACACCCATACCTATCCCTGTTCCCACCCACAGAATCAAGACCATGTTATTCAAGCACCTACAAATAAAGGAGAGACGGAAAATGTGTTTGTACCTATACTAGTTTGAGGTTTCTACCTGGGATAACAACTTTATGATATCAATTCATGGGAAACAAAAATTCTTAACTAATAATTAAGAGTCCCTCTTTGGGTTACATATTGCACCAAGATGGTTATTACATCCATTTACAGCATTTATTAAGGTGTGATTTCATGCTGGAGTTTATTTGAGTAGAATGTTTCCAAACATAAAAGTCAAAATGCTTTGGCAAGCATTGAGTGTGTCTTCCTTCCTCTGTGAACTCTCCCTGTGTGCATATGTGTCCCAAATAAATCTGATGCTTTCACAGCTTATTCCATCTTTTTTTTCACTTCCCCTTTTGCTCATGAAACTCCCCTTACTTCTGTTCTCCTTGGCTTTCTTCCCTCCTTGGTCTAACACATCTTATGTGTACTTTTTCCTTTGAGACAATAATAAAAACCAGCTACAATAGACAAAACAAAAAAGTGTAATGCAAATATATGTGTCCCTTTAGCAAGATAGAAAGTGGGCTCCAAGAGCAGCTTAAAATTATAGTTGACTGAGTATAGTGTACTAGCCAACAAATAAGTAACTGAGAATCATTGCAGTAAGCCAAATGATCTTGGAATTGAATAAGAAAAACAATAAAATACAGGATGTGCCAGTGGCAGATGTTAAACTAAACTCCATGTGAAGTGACTACCAAAGTTAATAAAGGCTTTTGACAGCCACATATGAAAGTTTTGATTTTCCTTTAAAAACATCAGTGCCATGCATAGACACATTGCAGCAGTGTGAATAATGTTACCATCTCCCTTTTGGAAGCCCAGAACTAGCACAAAGTTGAAAAAAAAGAGAAGACAAATGCTAAGAAACAAAACAGCATTTGGAAAGAACTCTCAAGCAGTCTTATCCTCAAATTCAAGCATAAGCTCATAAATAGCCCCAATCAGAAAGTATGTTTCCTGAGTGCCTCTGTGCTCATGTAGAATATTCTCTGGATGACTTAGTGTGTATCTTCATCTGAAGACTCCTTAAGATGATGAATTGTAGTTGCATTTAGAGAATGAAGTCCACACAAGTATAGCAGTGATAACAGCTCTCATTTGGACTCACAAAAAAGAACAATAATGCTGCCCACTCTACATATAATGTTAATGATAAAGAGTTTGCAAAAATAAACATGTGAAAGATGGATTTAACTTTTTTTTTTGTTGGTTTTTTTTTTTTTTTTTTTTTTTTTTTGTCTGGGCAATTTCAGCCCAGCAGAATGCCTTATACCCAGGCTATAGAATGTAGAGTATAAGAGCAGCTTCCAAGTGTTGTTGATTTTTATATTCTACAAAATAAAATACTTTTCTTTTAGACATGCTGTGGTTTAGGAATGGTAGTCCTCAATTTAGTGCCCCTCGCCCAAGACTCCAAAACCACACACTGCTCACTTGCTTCCCCTCTCCTGCCCTCTTTTGTCCTCTGGTGGGGAGAGGAGAGTTGAAGGCACAATAAGCAAAGATCATGGGTTGAGATAAGAATAATTCACTGTAACCAGCAACGAGATAAGAAACTAAACAGTAACAGCATCAATATTAATAACAAAACTGTACAAAAACAAGAGTGCAGAAGCCCGAGCTGGCCACAGCCATTCCACCCAAGCCCATACCCCACTGCTGCATCAGTCACACTTGTTCCACTGGAAAAGCATGACCCTCCTTCAAAGCGAGGGTTGCTGTTCTGTGCCCCTGGCAATGATGTAATGTGGTACCAAACAACACAATGTCTTGGCCATGTCCAGGATCTGCTGATCTGAGCTGGAACCAGAGCAATGTAGAAACACCCAGCAAAGCCCTTACAGCAATGGAGATCTGTGTTCTAAACACCAGGCTAAGGACTATGTGGTAAGCAATATAAAATATTTGGTAGAATAACTGAACTTGAGCATGGAGAGGAATTTACACCTACTCAGTATTTTTCTAAGATTTCACAAGAACTATCAAAAAATCTCAGAAAGTAAAAAACCTTCAGTTTGTCTGTGTAATTGTAGACAGCAAGTAGTTCTAGTTGTCTACTTTTAAAATATATTTTCTGAAACTACTTTCATACAAAATTGGACCAAATAACCATTCTATTATTATCATTGCCAATTATTCTTATTCTAAGGCATCACAGCTCTGTGAAGTCTCTTTATGCCTAGGCTGGATCAGTGAGCTGCAGAAGTATTTTCTTTGAAACCAGATTTTGACCACCAAAGACCTCTTCTCCTAAAAGGTAGCAATAAACACACAGCAGATCTCCCCACTTTAACAGTCACTCCACATCTTCCACATGTTTTACTAAAAAAAGCACTTTTTTTGTCAATTTTGTCAATTTATAATTATTATTGTGTCATACAACACACAGATTTCAGAACAAGAGACAAACTTTTATATTTCCCCTTTTATTCCCCTAGCTTTTCTCCTCTCCAGCATATGTGCACTTATAATTTGACAAGTCTTTAATCATTAAACAGTGGGACTTCTTTCATCTCAATCCAGAGCACATAGCCATGATCCACACTGAATTTCAGAATAAAATGAAGTGATAGTGAAAAACATTTCTTCCAGTATGAACATAAAAGATGGGTCTTACATAGTCCCCTTCCCTCCCCAGAACCTCTCTCTGCACTCCCCCACTTTAGGACCAAATTAAAATTGATTCCCTTCTCCCTAAAAGGCTTTCACTGCATTGATTTCTGAATGAACTGATTGTCAAATAATGGCTTGAGATTTACAGTTTTTAAATTTATTTCCCCCTTCCTTCTGCTTATACAATACAGCTCCTCACAGTGCTGTGGGAAGGATCCCAAAACTCTTTAAGAAAGTCCCCTAATTATTTTGTCACATAAATACAGAATAAAGTAAATTACTACTCAGCAACATGTATAATTGCTATTTAAACTTTTATTTGGTGTAGAATATCTGAAGAAATGTAGGCATTTAAAAAAAAATGCACACACAAAACAACACAGGCAAGCAGATTAATCCAAGCCTGCACTGCAATAAACACAAAATATGAGATTATATTTAAAATTTTATCCTTCCTGTGCACCCTGGATGTCTGCTTTATAAGTGTAATCCATACATGCACAGTGTCATTAGAAAACCCAATTACAGTGACAGGAAAGGCTGCTTGTACAAAGGCAATAGAATATTTTAGTGAAAAGGCTCTGTGAGCATTACATGCAGATCATGGCTTTGAAACATACACCAACTCTATTCCTTTTGGTAGAGTCTAGAAGTTCATGCATGGAAGTATTACCAGACCATTCCTGAAATTTTCTTTCAGGCTCCGTGAGCACTGGGTAAAGCAGGATTTCACCTCTTGCTTTTTCTGTGCCGGGCTGTTTGGTGTTTTATAAGCTACTGAGGGAACGGTAGACAGTATTTTGCAAGTCATGAAATGGAAGAGAAAAAAAAGAAAAATTTTCCCTTTAAACTCATTACAGGATGAGATTTCTAGAGAAAAACAGACTATCCAGAAAATTACAAGGATGTCTCATTTGAAAAAAACCAGAAAATAATATTTGTAATCTAAAAAATGTGGTTAGAACAGGAATAATAAAACCAAGAAACTAGAAATCACTTATCTTAGGTTATAATGTAAGAAGTAACCAAAAGTATGTATTCTATCACCATCTGTTAAAACCAGGTGGGGCAGTGTGCTTTATCTCTTCCATGACACATCCCTGATAACTCCCTCCGGAGCGATATCTTTTGTTAATGGGCCACCAAGCCCCACTGCATTGCTCATAAAATTAAATCCTCCTGTTGTGAGATGCTCTGCCCAGGAGGAGGAACCAAGCATTCCTACCCGGATACAATCTGAGGTTTGGAGCACCACAGCCAGCCCTTACCTACTGGATTCCCAGAGGACAAGAGCTACACCACCACCACTGGATCTTCAGCGGAAGACCTGACACTTCTACAGGACCACTGCTTCAGCAGAACCACATCTATCACCTCAAGAGGACTGCAGCCACCATTTAGTCAGACAGCTACCACCACCCTGCCCAGCAGGGTGTCAGGTTGTATCCTGACTCTGTCAGTGTTTCTGTACTATTGCATTTATTTTAATTTTCCTATTAAATTGTAGCTCTGATTTCGAGTCTCTCACTGATTTGCTTTCAAACTAGTACATCACTGACAGAATAGAAGCCAGTTTTACCATGTCAAACAAAAGTAAATTTATTATTTTTGTTGAGCAGTAAATCAAAACATGATACCACATTTATTTAAATACTTCAACTCTTACTAAAATATGAAGGAAATCCTGACTTCCAAGATTCCTTATGGGAGATCTAATCTAAACCCACTCTTTTTTCGGTAAGAGTATTTTCTATAGTCAGACTCCTGCCATTTAAATCTACTTATGAATCAATGACTTCACAGTATAATTTTAGCAGGCACTAAATACTGACTCCATATTCTGGAACCTACTGTCATTCCATACTGAGGAAAAGTTGTAGCGATCAAGTCCTAGGAATTACTTATGCAATTTCTGTATATTAGCTTCTTTCCTTACATAAGTCAGAAAAATAACTATGATGGTCAAAAAGCCATTGAAAAGAAAAATAATTTTACACTTTATAGGTTGACTAGAGATTATTTTGCATTATTTAGCAGTAATTGTAACAAAGGTTTTCATACTTGGTGTAGTACTGTCTTTTCAACTCATCATGGACAAGTATAAAAAGTCATGTAAACGAAACAGATCATACAAAAACTTCTAGTACAACTTTAAGAAACACTTTAAAACTTTTATTATTAAAATGTGCAACTATAGAAAACTGGCTTGCTGCTAACAAAAAATCTGTGAAAGTGCAGAACAAAATATATAATAATATCTACGATTAGTGACATAGATAATGACTTAACTTTCTGTCACCAAATAACACTTCAAGGTTAACAAAAATATCCCATGCATGGCCCATATATGTGATCTTGCAACTCATGCAAGAAGACTTTTCAACTCTTTTAATAACCAACTACTATAAGATATCTCTGAATTAGAGGAAATATTTCAATTTTTCAGTCTCGAATACATATTTGTTTATATTAAAATATTGACCCTACCCGGACACCCATCCACACACTCTCTTGTCTAAAGTACATTAAAGCAAAAAAAGATGAGATGGGAAAGAGATTTCACACAGTAGTACTATTAGCTTTTTGTTCAAGGAACAAAATTATCTTAATTTCATTAAAAATTTTCTCAAAATAAGTGTTCAAAAACACCAGAGACTGTCTTTAAAGCTGGAAAACTCACAAGAAGGTTTTGTGTAGAGCATTTGTAAAGCATTTGAGAGAGGTTCAGAGAAATGCTTCCAATGTCTAGTATTATGAAAGAATGTGACATTTATTCTCAAATCCTAGCCATCTCAATTTCTTAAAACTCGTGCAAATTTATTATCTCCATTCCCACCATGGTGACAAAAATACTTTCCATAAACAGAATTGAATGTAATACAAAAATTTTAGGAAATGTAATGAATTTACGGAAAAGTGCATTGGAACACATCAACATTTATGAAAAACTCAGCTGTAAGTGATAGTCTGAAGCACCTTATAGCTGGTCTGTACCTGCCTGGGGGGGTAAGAACAGCAGAAATACACATTAGTGAGAAAAACACATAATACCATAAAAGGAGTCCTCCTTTGCTAAAGTTTACAATAAAGCATTCCTTTTGCAGGCTATCTTCTTGCCTCACTTTCATATCTGTAATACCCAGTTTTCATCCACAAAGTTCTGGCTACATTTATTCATACCAACAGCTGACCATGTAAGTATGCACAACTTTTTCTCAAGCTTCCATGTTTATTAACAAAAAAATTTTAATGTTCTTACCGATCCACCTTGTGGGATCCAGGAGACAAAGCTGGCATTTACTCTCTTACTTATTTAATATTTTTGCATGGAACTGCCTCAGAGTATTAGCACTTTCAGACAGTTAAATATTTATCTTTTCTAGCCCAGTCCTTTCTTCAGTCACAGAATAAATCTTTCATTACTCATAGAAAATGATTGGGGCAAAAAGGTACTTTATATCTTGTTATTCATTCTCAGTGTGCCTCCCTAGTCCATTCTTGTATCCAGGTAAGGAAGTGTTGGGATAATTGAACAACAATATAGGTTCTTCTGTATTCTACTTTTTCTTTTCATCATCTTTCCTTTATTTCATAATCAGTCATTATATTATTTGGTGAGTGCCCCTGACTCCGAAAAGAGGAATTTTCTACTGTGACAATTTTTATTCACTCAAGATTTCCCCACCCAATCTCATCTGTTACTCTGAAATTTTATTTAAGTTCTGAATTTTGACAACATTTCACTCTTCTCCCAAACTCAAGACATGAACTATAACTTGACATTTTGTACAAGGTATTTCTACCTGAGGTATTGCACTTTTTCAATATTCCTTTTCTTTTTTCAGTGTTATAAAGTAACAAAAAAAAGCTTTTCTATGTGCCTCTTTGAGCCTTCCATTTGAAACAAGAGGTAGAGCCAAGAAGAAGTATCTGAGAATTCTCATTAGCAACACCCAAAAACCACACTGAGGGATTATTCTCCACTGCTCTCAAACATTTGTAGCAGTTGTGAGCACACACTTTGCTCAGCATGATGCAGGTATGCCAACTTTCAGAAAGAAACCATACACCCACACTACTGAAAAAAATGCAGACAATATGAGAGAACCTTTACTACAAAATTAAGTGCCCATAGGTTCAGCATGCAAGACCTTACACAAATCACTGTATGTTAGGTGATGTTAAGTGAACTTCAGATAGTAATATTTCCTTGTATTCCACTTGTCCAGCTCATAAAGTCAACAAGCCCATGTGATCTTGATATCACATAAGTTACAGGACACAAAATGAACTGCAGATTTCAAAGTTCTCAGTCTGTGAGATAACAACCAGAATCAATTCAAACTAACATTCTTACTGGCTTGCTAATCTTTTCAGTTTTCTGCAACATACTTGTTACCATACCGACCTTAGTTGCAAATTCTTAAACTGTATGCTATCTTATTATGTTATTTCATATAATAATATATAATGCAGTAAAATTTAAGGAGCCACTACAATCTTTAGTAATATAAAGAAGTCAATGTAAAATGCTACTTAAATCAAGTGAGCAATAAAAACACCCAAACTGTGATTTGTAGCACAAACTCAACATCCAACATGTCAGACAAGAATACCGGGACTTCAGTAAAAAATGGAAAACTCTTAGTTAGGTCTAATGAGGGTGTCCTTCATGACAATTAGATCAGGCAATTAGAATAGAAAGTGAAGCTCTCTCTACTGATTATATTAATGTAATACTGCCAGCGGTGAGGGCAAAACCTCACTCATGAGATCTCATGAGAGTCACAGCTTTAAACACAGCTACTGACTCTCTGAAGAATAAGCAAGCAATTTCTCTTCTAGTGTCATCAGACATTAAGTGCATGGAGGGGGTCACCCCACAGGCAGTATCACGATTCATGAAGGTAAGAAACGGGAGCTGTCCATTAATGTGGAAATATTTGCCAGTTTACTTAGTACAAACCTTCATTTCCACAGAGAAATCATCCGAGATATCTCAGATATGTTTCAGGCACACATCCATTATACTCCACAAAGTCATCCAAAGGAATATTAAAACAAACTAAACTAAAACAGTATTTTACTTTTTTTTTTCTGTTGTTCCTCTGTCACCTGACCAGCTGGGTGAAAATACCCCTGTAACTCGCATAGTGTTTTTTTGCTTCTAATTAGTTCATAATGGGGTTTGTGAGGTATGACTGAAAGCAAAAAAATGCAACAGGACTGTGGAACAAAATAGCACTTTAAAAAACAAAGTGCACAGGGCATACTGTAATAAAATTTCTTTTTTTTCCCTTTGTTTATCCTGCTATAAAATTACTTGGTCCATTAGTCAGTCCTTGCATAAGATGACATGTCTGCTTCAGAGACCACTCAGACTAAAACTGAGGTTCGACCTTTAGAGTACTTATCAACCTTGACAATATAGGAAAGAGATTATTCCCTTTACAATTCATTTCACTTAAAGCCTTTAATCCTACAAGAATTAGAGCCTTCAGCCTCATTTCCATATAGGCAGACTAAGAGTCTATGCTAAATCTCATCTCTAGCTTGTCTGCTTTCCAGCAAAAAACAGAGTTAAAGGGACCTGAACAAGAAGCATCAGAAGCCCATACTTCCGACAAGGCTATCTTACCCTGCCTGCATGGTGGAAAATGAACGGTTATGATTCCAAAACATCTGAAATGAACAGAATCACCTGTTCCTGGGTCAGCTGTTACTTCTATTTCAAGTAACTAAACTTTGTAAGATGATAATGGCTTAATGGCTTGCTTTTCACTCTTTTAATGAGCAGCAGGAAAAAAAAAAAAAGCAACAAAAAAAAAGGCGTCATATAAGTATTTTATTAGAAGCATTTAAGGATACACACTGTGAATGCTTAAATTACAGCAGCCCAAGCCCTAAGAAGATTGCGTGTTTTTTACATAGACGTGTGTAAAAATGTACTGTTATATTTTAACATGATTTGACATAAATCTTACAGAGAAAAGTAGTGAAACTGACAACTAAGTCAGTCTTTGAAGAAATCTTGACACATTGTCTGAAGGTTTTTTTTTCTAAATTACCTCCCAGTTATACTGCAAACAATAGAGGCTTGAGGTCAGGAAAGCTTTAAATCATTTTAGCATAGTCTTTGAATGCACAATACAAAATATTTTAAAATATTCCATTTTCTACTCTCAGAAATCTCTGTGTGTCTGACAGATGCTTATGTTCCTAAATATCTCTAATAATGAAGAATTCATTATTCTCCTACACAGTCTATTTCAATGATATTTTCCATAATAAAATTTTTAATTCTATGCAATCCAAGTCTCTCCTGCTATAAAGTTAAAATAAGCTTAATTCTTGCCCTATTTGTCCTGGGAAAAAACAGGTTATTCTCCCCTCTTTCAGGAACTTATCATGGCAGATTAAGATATGCAATTTTTTCCATCTTCTCTTTACTTTGAAGATGTACTTGTTCAAAAGTTGTCTCATGCAATGAGTATTTTTTTTTTAACCAATCAGATATCTCAAAGTATAATGTCAAAAACACTACAAAAGCATTACTGGAACTGAATAGAGACGAAAAATTGTCTCCTAAACTATATATAGAATCACAGAATTATTCAGGCTGAAGAGACATCAGGACATCTTTTGTCCAGTTTTCAACTCAGAGCAGGAGTAAGCTGTGAGGTCAGACCACTATGCTCAGGGCTTTATTCAGTCTGGTCTTGAATATGTCCAAGAACAGAGAGACTAAACTGTCTGAAAAACCTGTTCCACAGTTTGACTGCCCTAAGACTTACAAGGTCTTTCCAATTATCCAGGCTGAACCCCACTTGTTTCAGTTTACACCTGTAGCCTCTCATTCTCTCCAATGCACGCCCATGAAGAGTCCAGCTCCATCTTTTTGCTAACCCCCTTGGTGGCAAGGGCCAGCTGCTGACACATTCTCCCAAAGCAGTCTCTCCTTCAGGCTGAACAATCCCTGATCCTCCATTCTCTCCTGAAGCTCCTGACTAGGTTGGGGATTGTCTGCTAATCTCACTTCATCTATTTGATGTCTTTCTTGTATTGCCCAAAAGTGCAAGCAGTAGCTAGATGAGATCTCACAAGCTCGGAACAGCAGAAGGATAATCCTTTTCCCTCAATGATCTTTCTGTTTCCCTATGGATACAGCCTAGATAGTATAGATTAATAGATGCCACGTCTGCTGGCCCAGGTTAGATACCTGATATACTTAATTTATCACAGGCCTTCAAGTAGCCCATGATCCATTCACGAATACACTCTTGTCTCAGCCATCCAACCAGATTTTTATCCATCTCGTTTTCTACCATCCAGAGTGCAATGTTTAGCTCCAACAATGTAAGACTTAATAAAGTCAAGGCAAATATTACCCATTGCTTTCTCCAAGCTTACAAAGTGGAAAGCAATCAGGTTGGCCAGGCATGAATGGTAGCCTGACTGTTTCTAATCCCTGCCTTCTCCTTCAGGGGCCCAGATGTGAGCTTTAGGAGAACTCCATGATTCCCTCAGAAACTAACATGAGGTGTCTATACAGTAGTTTCCTGTATTGCCTTTTGGGCCTTGTTTGGAAGATGTGTGCAAAATTTGCCTTTCTGCAGTCGCCAAATCACCTCCCACATTTTTCATGCTTCAGCTGAAATAATTTTACAGCATCATCTTCAGTTTGCAATCCCTCCACTCTTCCTTCCTTCCTTCCCCTGAGTAGTTACTTGTTCCTCAGTCTGTATTTTGTCTCTGGGGATTTCTGTCCAAGGATGTTCCATTTGTCTACATTTCACAACACTTTTAGTTGTTACTTCTCCATTTCTCAGGGTTATTTTCAATGCAGAGTTGAGCCTCTACACATTCTTAATTCTCATCAGCTTTGCAGATGGCAAATTTATCTACAAAATTGATAAGAAATACAGGTTTCTATTTCATCATCCATCAGGTTAATGATAATATTGAATAAAGCCAGGTCTAAACCCATAGCAAAAGGCTTATGACCACACATTTTCACTCTGAACATAAGATATCTTTTCATTATAAAGAAAGTCCTACAACCAACTTTGTGCTTTCTCTTTGTTGGTGCATCTAGATCAAACATGGACTAAGACACCATGTGAAACAGTACCAAAATTCTTAGGGTTTAAGACACCTGCTGTTTTTTCCTCTCTCCATAAAACTACAAGATTAAAAAGTTTTGACATAATTTATTCAAAATATGTGCATTTCTACCATTCGATTTATTTTTTAGGCCTCATTTCTGAAGTCAAAATGTTATAAGTGAGGTCACTTATCACCAAACTAGAAACATTATGTCTTAAGATTGGAACTATGTAACACTTACACTGATTCTATCTATAACTTTCAAGAGGTCTTAACAAATAAAGATTTTTTGCTTGGTCAAGTGAATGGTCAATAGAAGAAAGGAAGTAAGGATTTTTTTGTTTGTTTGTTTTGTTTTACATCACTAGGGAATTTAGATTTCCTATATTTTGACCTGGTCACTGTCAAAGAAATTCAACAGGCTTATGCTGCAACAGCAGCTAACCAAACAATCTTTTTGACGTATGGGTGGCAGCATGATGTCACAAGATGGATGGGCAAAAATAGAGACACAATAACGTCTTAAAAGCAATTTGTTGATGACACTTCAATTATGCATTTTTTTTAATATCTAAGCATAATATACTTGATATAAAAAAGTAACATTTACAATCATTCCATTTATGGTTGAATATTTTCATCTAAAAAATCTGAAATTGTTTAAGACAACTCAACTACACTCTAGTTGGATTTTCATATTCAAATGCCTTATTTTGTGCTTTATATCAGCTAAACCTCAGATTTACATCAGAAAAATACGTTCCCCTAAGGTGTAAGGAAAATAAAAAATCCTACGCTCTTGCCATTGCTTTTTAATCTATGTCAATAAAAAACACCTTGATTTTAGGACTGAGTCATGCATAGGAATTTGCATAGGACAGGAGGAATTTCTTCACAGGAAGGGTTCTTAAACATTGGAATGTATTGCCCAGGAAGGTGGGGGAGTCACCATCCCTGTAAGTGCTCAGGAATCAACTGGACATGACACTTAGCAGCATGGTTAATTGGCAGGGCAGTGATCAGTCAAAGACTGGACTCGATGACTTCAGAGGTCTTTTCCAGTTTAATTGGTCCAATGATAATGCATTAAATGGTTATAACCATTGGTCTATGTGCTTAATTTCCCCATTTAATGAAAGATTTTTAATAGGTGGTACTTCATGTTAGAGGAGACAGATATTCCGGATATTGTTTGTACAATAAGCACTTGACTATTATACAGCATTTTGTTCACGTGTTTTTCCTCCACGAAATTTTAATAGCACATTGTATGAACCCAGAGGACTGCAAGAAGCATAATTTTGGTAATATCCCATCCTTGAAATACATATTTAAAAAATTCTTAAAAGCATATATTGTGTTATAATTCAAAAACTCAGCTCCATTCCTTTCAAAGCTCATACTTGTGTGAGGAATACCACTAAGAGCCATGAGTTCAGTACCAGGCTTACCAATGCAAATAAAGATTTGTAAAGAACTTGGCCCTGTAGAGGCTCTCATATATACTTGCTACTGATGTCCATACCTGATAAATAAAAAATCAGATAAATAAACTTAGCCTTGGCATCTATTACCAATTTTAATCCCTAGGTAAAACGAAGTTTGAAACAAAAAAAAAAAAACAACAACAAAAAAAAAACCCACTAAAATCTGGAAACACCTTTATGGACTCCCACGCACCCAAAAATAACAGGATATTTGAAACACCCTTACTACTCTTGTAAATCCTACAGGGGTTGTATAGAACACACAGAAATCTCTGCAGCCCTTCATGGACACACTGGTTCTGACCCTACAAGCTGTCAACACTGAAGAATAGTGGGAAATACTCAAACTGATCTTGGCTGACTTACAGGATTCAATATCAATTCCATGTTTAGAGCATATGCAACCAGCACAGCAAAGCATTATCAAGACACATTCCTTTGCCGCCTGGAACACAAGGACATTTCAAAAGCAAGGATGAAGAAGACTTCATCAATACAGTATCTGATTAATGACAGACTCCTTGGAGAAGTAAAAGTTGTGTGAAATATACTACTGCTTTATTTTTGATAACATTAAATACAGAATTAAGACTGGAAAGAATCTGTGCTAGTTTGGACTGTAAATGAGTAAAGCAAGCCCTTCGTGTTGCACAGTTTAGAATCTTTCCAAGTGAATTCCACTGACCCTTTGAACACCTTCTCAAGACAGCAAGCTTGGTATTTTGGTTTCTATCACTGTAAGGATGTCATATTTTATCTTGTAAATCTCACTATTCCTTCACCCTCCCTAGTTTCTGAAGGCATGCTCGCTGCAGTGCGTGGAATGCAAGCAGATGTCCACATAATACAGCACAGTACCATATAAGGGCACTCAATATGAAGTAGAAGACAAATTGTTGTGACAGTCCACTGCTACCCGATTGCAAATAAGTCTTTTTCATCAAAATTAATTATTTTTGATATGGTGATGTGCTGGAAAGATAGCAGGATACACTGCTTCCAAGTCTAGCAGCGCATGGCTCTCCATACCATAAACCAGTTTCTGAAATAGTTGAGAGTTAGATATATTTAAATTTTCTAGTCCTTCTTTTTACTAAATCAATAGTTTCTGGGGGTTTTTGCTATGATCTGCTCATTCATGTTGGGCTTTAAAGACACTATCGCTACTCAGACATATTTAAAATAACAAGATTCAGTAAAAGGATGAACAATTTTATGCAATTTTTCATTTCTAAGGAAAAAACAAAAGCAATCAGAACAAAACCCCTCTCTTTTTGTAACTTGATCTTTACTCCTGAGGAAACTTATCATCTTCAAACCATTCTATTTTCCTTGTAAAATTTTATAAGCAATTTCTTTTTCAGTTATTTCTGTGGCATTACAACAACAATTTGCCATTTTCAATTATTTGTTTCAGGTGAATAAGAATATTGCAGATTTCTAGCTTAATTGAGCTCTTTCATTTCAACCATGTGAAACAAATTCATAATTATCTAAAGAACTTTATTACCATGCATTAGATTTAGACTTCATTTTTTGAATTCCCAATTTCATCAGGTATAGTCTTTGAAACCTGAATATTTGTTCAATCAGCTTGTTTCTGATGCATGCTCAGAAAATTAATGTTTTTTTAAAATTATCTCAAGTTGGCACTAAAATCTGAAGAATTCTAAATTAATAACTGGTATTGAAAGGTGCATGTGTTTGCACATGAGATTACAGAGATGTCTCAGCATTTGTAGCCTGATCATCCTGCTTTCTCAAAACAGCATGTTCTATGCCTGTCGTGCATAGTACAAATTATAGAAGGCTTTATTAAAAATAATACAAAAGCATTTACATTAGGCCAAATTAAACTTCCTAAACAAAGAACAGTTTCTGCCAGTTCACTAAATAGCCAGCTGTTTCCTTCATGGCTTTATTTTAATGGTTCTCATGAATCATGGACTCTTAATCTGTGATCCATTCCAGGATCCATGAATGCAGTATGGTGTGTTTTATGAGGATAAGAAACTGTGCATGTACCTCATATTAATAGTATGAAAAAGAATTTTGAACATAAAGAACTCATTTTCAAGTTTACATGAAATCAGAGAAAGAAAAAACATCTATGTGCAAATAGTATTCAAGGCCAGTGTTTAGTTTCATAGCAATGGCATCATTCCTGCCTAGCATGGTAGATGTATAAGCAAACTCTCTCTCCCTGCATCATCTGTTTTATTGGCTAGATTTCTAGAGTAATCAAACATCCCAATGGAATACTAGAAATGAAGTGAACTTTCACATGATCAAAGTAGGGAAAAATCAGGGAAAGGAAATTAGTTGAAGAAAAATCACCACGGAAAATCTGCCCAGGAAGACATTTCCAGCACAATCTTTATGAGATAATCAGAGGAAACAGCTATCCTGAAGACATAACAGCAAGTCTTGTTGAGGTCCTGTAAAATTTTACAGCATTGTTTAAGCAGCTATCAAATGGTCTGGCCTGAAGCAGTTGACAAACCAATATTCTCCTGATTGTGATCTTCTGGCAGTACTCAGGAAGTGCTCTCTAGGAAACACTCTCTGTACATAATGATTGAATAGAAACATCCTAATGCCATGTTTGCCTGTCTGTTGACAATCCAGAGGTTTGAATTATCAAGAAGACTCAAACTACACACACATATCTTCTTTTTTTTTTTTTTTTTTTTCCTTAGATTTCAAGACGTGAAAATGTGGTCCAACTT
>VZRS01006744.1:157976-211718 GCA_013398055.1 Ifrita kowaldi | reverse complement strand
TTTTCTTTTCCTTAGATTTCAAGACGTGAAACTGTGGTCCAACTCTATCTTTCACCTTCAGATCACAGAATCATAGAAAGGCCTGGGTTGGAAGGGGACCTTAAAGACCATCTATTTCCAATCCTCCTGCTGTGGGTATGGACACCTTTCACTAGACCAGGTTGCTCAGGGCCCCGTCCAACCTTGCCTTCAACACTTCTGGGTTGGGGCATCCACAACTTCTCTCAGCAACTTGTTCCAGCGCCTCATCACTCTTACAGTACAGAATTTTTTTTCCTAATATCTAATCTAAACCTCTTTCACTTTGATGCCATTCCCCCTTGTCCTGTCAGTATATGTCCATGTAAAAAGTCTCTCTCCATCTTTCTTGGTTTCTTGGTTTATTGTGCTAATTATGCAATGGATTAGATCTTTAGAAGTTTTAAAGTTTTGCTTTCATCACAGTACATGTTGAAAGCTGATCACCACCATTGTTACTCATGCAGTACAGGACTTTGCTGAACGTTATATTCGGGTATTTCTTTCCCTGACAGAAATGTATAGAATTTTGAGTCACATATCAGATTAAAAAAAAAAAAAAACAACAACAAAAAAAACCTGAACTAAAAAGGTCTTGCTTCCCCAATTTTCTTGGTTTGCAGGGCTGTGAAGGGGGCTCCTTAAGACATCACATACTTTCATTTCTCTTGCAAATGTTTTCAGTCCCTGTAGACTGGTACTCTGAGTATGCAAGTGAAATATTTTCAACACATTGGTGGATAAGTTAAAACTTATTTCTGGGTATACTGGCAACATTTACAAACCAAACAAATAAATTCAGGCTTTACAGCACTTATTTAGCAGACTGAATAATGTTAGGTTTTTTCATTGCGAGGTTATTCTTTAATCACCATAAATATTTGAATTTAATATCTATGCTTGAAAAAGTAGCTGAACTCAGGTAAAGGGTTTTTCAGGAGTCCACCATTTTAAAATGGGAAAGTTAAGTATCCTTTTTGTCTTGTGCCTATTAAGCAAGGTTTTCAAACATATTTGTAAATTTCAGCTTTTAAAAACAGATCAGGGCATAGAAACAATAGGCTCAGCAAGAATCAATATTTTTTTCCCTTCTTTTGTGGGAAATGTTAAGTATTCCTTTAACACCAGAAATGATTTTAAGGTCTGTTTTAAAACATTTTTTTTTCCTTTCAAAAGGTAGGTGTTACTGTTAATTGAGAAAAGCATTTAAAAAATTTGACACCCTTTATCCCCAAATGAAGATTACATGCACAGTAAGTTATAATCCTTGGCTTTGCAATACCACTTTATGAGGTTAAGAAGATGAATGTTCATTGCTTTTAGTCCTTACCATGATTTACGAGGCTCTGGGTATCCTTTCCCCAGAGCATCTACAACTGTGTGGTTGTTCTGCCTGCTGCTTAAATTACAGAGACATCTGCAAAGTAAATTATGGATTGTTGTCCCACAACCAAGCTGCCTTCTGATCTCTCCTGTAGTATTTCTTTGATAACAGCAAAAGGCTTTCTTTCCCCTTGTATATCACTCTCGTTTTTCCAGACTGGGTGATACTATGATGACCTTGATTACTACCTGCTCTGTACACTTTCAACCAACATGTTCCACTATAAAAACCCACAGTAAAAAGCAGGGGAGGGAATAGGCTGTGAGGGACAGTACAGACAGCTACGTAAGGTTTGTTTTATCCACTAAGCTCTTCAAAGTTCACAATTCACAAATGTGGAGATTATTTTCCTCCTCCAGAAATATATGTAGAAATAACATAACAGAAATAAACTGAACATTTGAGCACTTAGAACCATTCTGAAGAGGTGAATACATAGCTTTTTGTTATTCTAATACCTTTCACATATCCATTAATATGCTGATTTCCACATCTCTACTTATATGAACGTATCAATATAAATTTATCAAACGCTTATAGGGTTATCTAAGCCATATGAAAAGCTGAGCCAGATTTTTAATTATGTGCTTAATTTTATAATCTTGCTGTTTAAAATTTTAGTTCATAATAAATGCAGTGAGAATATAAACTTGTTATCAATAACAAATCGTATGCCGGCCATGTCACGGTCCATCTTTGTCCAGACACAGGCATTTTTAGAGGATAGTCTACTCAGTGCTGATGTCATTAAATTTCAAATGAAATATAATAAAATAATTCCACATTACTTGCTCTCTATTATCCTCTCATTTTGCTCTCGTACTGTCTACCTGAGTGTCCTGAAACAAAATGCAATTTAAATTACAATCCAGGTGTCAAAAAAATAATGTTTTAAAAGCAAAGTGCATTGAAATATATCATCCAAACCATTTTACTAAGCAGAAATGATAGCCACATCCCAAGCTCTTTTGGCACAATTCCAGCAAGCCTAGTCAAGATAGCAAGTGCTGATCGCATCGACATCAGAGCAGTTCTTTTCATTTATTTGTCGGAGCCACTGAGATATAATCTCAATTTCCTGATTTCTTTTGGCTAGTCAGAAGCCCAGAGTTTTGTAAGAGAAGATGCATAACTGAAAATTGCCTTGTGCTCCTTGTCCCAAAGACAGCAAAGATAGACTCGAGCAAAAAAACTAGGATCCAGATACTTTTAAGCATGCTTCATAGACCAAATTACTAAAAATAAAATACAACCCAAAAAATTCACCAACCTTTGCCATCTCTTGGAGACTGTGTTTTAAACTGATTTAGGTTTTTACCTCAAAATACATTATAATTAAAGTTATAAAATTCATACCTTCGTATCTAATTGATTTTTTTTTGGTCATCCCCAGCATTAAATTGTTGTCCAGAATATAGCAAAACCAGTTTACAGTACAATCCATACACAATAACTGAAGTAGACAATAGTCTATTAATAAACATGAGGAAGCTATGACATTGGTTTTTACCCCTGTGAAAGGGGTTCTGCCAAAGTATGCCTTTGAAAGCAAACAAATACCATTTGACAAAAATAACACCATGCAATTACAAGAAAAAAAGCATCATAAAAATAAAGCTCAGAGAGAAAATTAGTTTCTGTCCTTTAAGAGGTGCAGAATAGACTCTAAAGGTACTTTTATTTTCTTCAATCTACATCTAAATTGAAATAGTGTGAAAAATGTAACATACGGCACAGCTCTTTGTAAATAGTGAATTGGTCTGTAGCAGTGACATCTCTAGATTGCATCAAGTATTTTTGTTGAGATACGCAGCAAGGATAATTAGAATCCTGAATTTCTTGAGCTCAGTTAAGTGGGCCTAAAACTAAATTCTGTTTAATATATAAATAGCAATAAACAAACAAGAAAAAAAATTCCACCAACTAAAAAGTGAGAACTGAAGCCAGCAGGTTTAACACAGTAAGTTCATCACAATTATTACAGATTTCTTTAAGATTACAGAGACATCTTTTTAAAAGTCTACCTGTGAATATGATGCCACATCTTCCAAGATCTTATCTTAAATGAAGTTCAGCCCTTAGCTGGGCTTATTCACCACAATCCTCAACTGATTGGGTCACTACAGTCTGCAAAAAACATACAAAAGTTAAATTGTCATTGGCAGCAATTGTTTCTCATGAAAATGGAAAGAATAACAGCCAAAGAACAATTATTTGTGTTATTAGAAAACTCAATCTAGCTTAAAAAATATTAACAGACCACCACACAGCACCTTTTCTGTGCCTCTTGAGTGAATATGGCAAGGTGAGGAGCAGGACACAGATACCCTTTGAAGCTGATGGACCCTACTGCACAAACATTCAGAAATAAACTGCTCACATTCCTTACAGCTATCTAAAACTTGGGGGATTTTACTGCCAGTAGGCATTACTGCAGAGCATCATATTGCAGCTCTGATTTGTATTCATTGCCTTGGTTGGGTTTCCTTTGTGTCAGCTATCATTCATCACAGCATGAAAATAAACATACAAAGAATTTTTTGAAAAGGATGGAGAAGCAATAATACAAGCTAGGGACATCACATATAATGATTTGTTCTTTTCAGAATGGTTTTACAGCCAATTTTGTCACTACCATAATGGTATAAATCAGTATCACATATGGCAGGATGGTAATTTTTCTCATAAGTGCAGTTCTGTAACTCACAAAAGTAACGTCTGTAACTAGCCCATCCTGATCTGGTTCCTGTTACAGCTCTGAGACACATTGTTATTTGAACCTCAATCTGAAGTTTACATTATGGGGGTGGGGGGAACCAACCAAACAAACAAAAAAACTGGAAAATCTTTTCTGTTTCTCCAGTAGGATGAAAACTGTGAGGATTCTTTGCTGCTTTTATTTACTGTCTAGTTGTTTGCATAAGGGAATTTTTTTAAATGCAGATGGACAGAAAGTTAAATGAATAGGAGGGAAGAGAAAAAGGAAATTAAACAACATGGGATTCCAAACCTAAGACTGAAGGGATATGAAGAGAGAGATGGCATCCAGATACAAAATGATAAAACAAGAGAACACTCAAGGGAAGACAAACAGCTGAGCTGGAGACTATCTATTTGTCTTCTTTCATACCCCAGGCAGTGTTCTTATCCAAGATAAGAGGCTACTAAAGAGAAGCATAACACCCACTCTGAGCCAAACCATCAGATTATATTAAATTAAGGCTTTTAGAAATGTACAAACTTGGGAGTTGCAGGTGAATTACGTCTGCCGAGGACAATAAGCCATTTATAAAACATTAATAACCCAAGTCTCCATACTTCAAGGAAACATTAAAAGAAAAGCTGGTCGTATACTACAACATAAAGTGCATATTTATAAATATATAACTTATTTTACAGTACTTCCACTCCCCTCCACTGAACTATTACAGAACCACTTTTGGTACCTTCAGAACTTTTAATATCTTTTTGGGGGTGTGGGGGGAGGGGGAGGGAATCATAGTACTTCCTTTAAGTTCAGTGGAAGGAGTATTTATTCAATAATTAGTTTAATTAAATTCTGAAATTATTAGTACCATTCAACCACAAATTTTTTATGCCCAAGACATTCTATGCACTGAGAATGAATTTACTGTAGGAGCAATTTACTTCAATTGCAGCAGCTGGTACTATTCAAATACGCAGTCCACATGGATGTGGTGATCTATTTCACCATTTAAATTCACCGTATTTTTGAGGAAGGCAACACCAGAAACAAACCTACCCTCTCAAAAAGAGAATTCTTTCTTGAGTTTCTTGCTAAAGCAAGCAGAATTTGAATCACATGATTTATTTCAAGTTTACCAAACAAACCACAGTCCCTTTTCTTCTGACGAATTTACTTGTGGTCCTTACATTAAAAATTTAATATACCTGCCAAAAACGAAACTCACAAACAAAAAGAAGCAGTCCAAAAGGAGAAGAATCCCAACACTGTACAAGCTTCCTCTGTTGCAGAAACCCCTAACAGAAAACAGAAGTCGGAAACAAAACAACTTGCTCTTTATCAGTGATAGCACTTCACATTATTGGATTTGATAGCAACAATATTAACTTAATGGATCAATAACACTTGGCATCAGTTCAAAAGAGCAGCTGAAACGTGCATCCAGAACTACACACATAGTAGGACTGTAGAGTCTGCTGATGTAGAAATAAATAAAGAAACTCATAAAAGCCAAAAAAAAAAAAAAAAAAAAAAAAAAAAAAAAAAAAAACCAGGTNGAGAAAAAAAAAAAAAAAAAAACAAAAAGAAGAATCCAGGTTTTTGGTGTTAGCACTGCAAATTCCCATTTCCTTAAAAATATTCTTAAAATGCAGCATACAGACCTAGTTATTTATTGCTTGGCACCTCTTACCAAAAACATTGGCAACGAGAAAGAGATCCCAATGACTCTTACTGCAAATAAAGACTGGAGTGGTTCCGTAAACCTTATCGATTTTTTTCTCAGTTGCATTGATTAAATTTGAAAAATCTTTTCTGCAAATAATCCAGTTTACTTAGCTGGAGGAAAAGTACCACATGAAAACTGTAATATACAGTTTGCATTAATCATCTAACCTGAGGAGATTGAATGGGAACTATGGTGCCATTGAGTACCTTGGATTATATTCACATTCAGAGAACATTTTGAACGCATTTGCAAAACAAAGTTAAAGCTGTCACAATTGTTATCATCTGTGAAACTGCAGAAAGTACCAAGTGATACAGAACGCGCATATTTGGTGAAATATCATTCACTCTCACTTACAGATATTTTTCACAGTATAATATTTAACTGGAATTCACCTAAACTGTGCTGCATGAAATTATGGTTACTTACTCTCTTTTGGTTGTGCAGGTGGACTGAATTTCATCATGTTTTTCTGTCTGTTCTCCTTTGCCCTCACTGGGGAGAGGTGGATCACAACTGCTAATGAAAGTGATGATTCATCCTTTGTGAAGTTGGCATCTGGGCCTATGTTTTAGGATTTTTTTCACATTCCCTTTACATCAACATTTATTCTTCAGAAACAAAAGGTTTCTGGGCAAGAAACTCCCACACACAAGGTCATTCAGAAAGAACTCAATCACAGACTGAAAGGCCTCACATCTCCCCGTACTTTTCAAGATTCTTAGTTTTTCATTTTACTGCACTAGTGTGTTTACAGAAATTTGGCAGTTAAACGCACTCCTCAAAACCATAATAGTCAATTTTGTAAAGAACAACATTTCCTTCTGGGCTTATTTGATAAATACGCTTCCAACACCATTATGCAGCAATGTACAGCCAATAATACTTTCATGTTTACTTATTGACAAGTCAATATTAAAACAAGCAGCATTAACTCCTTCGCTGAACTCTCAGATTCCTGTGACAGAATTCAGTAATAAAGCTTTCATGACCTGCAGCACTTCAGGGTAAGTCTTTGCATCCTGTGTTTTTCCTGTTTCTTCTGCCTGCAGTAGATGGAGTCTGTTTCCTGACATTGCTGGCAGTCTAAGCCGGACCTACTCGTTACACTAAAGCAACCAACAGCATTTGCTATAAAAGTATAATTTTTCTTCACCCTTTTAGCATTTTGTATTTTACAAAGACATAGCTGAAAGGATTCCAAAAGACCCTACACAAGTCCAGAGGGTTTCTTAACCAGCTTTCTCTCCATGGAAAGTAGAACACAGCAACCTCTGAATCAGTGTCTTTTAATATAATTTTTATGACAACAACATGAACATTAATTGAGTTTTAAATGGTCCAATGTTATTTTTATTCTCTCCTGTGTTTTTTTTTTTTTTTTGTGGTTTTTTTTTTTTTTTTTTTTTTTTTTTACTGTAGAACTGAACACTACACAAAAATGTCTACCAGTCAAGTCTACTAGTTGGACTAGCTACAGAAAAATGAGACAGAAGTACACTTGGAATTCTGGGGGCTTGGGGGGAGTTTCAGGTAAGGCAGGGTGGCTGAATTTGAATGAAAAGGAACCTAGTACCTTACAGTGACAATACATAGCAGACGGTCAAACTATAAATTTAAAGGCATTTGAAAGAATAGGCAATAGAGAAATAGGCAGGAGTAGAGACATAATTAAATTAAGCATAAATCCTATAAAAGACATGGTAATATAAGTATACTGAAGCAATAGAACATAATCCTGCTTTGCTGGGGACTCAGAAAACAGGCTGAAGAGACAGGCAAACCAAAAGGAAGTCAGAAGTGTGCCTGAGTGAGCAACATTGCCACATTCTTCACAGTTAAAAAGAATGAAAAGTAATGGATAGTAAAGGAGATGATAAATATAACTTTTACTCAGAAGAGAAGGACAAATCATAGAATTGTTTAGGTTGGAAAAGACCTTTAAGGTCATCAAGTCCAGCGATTAATCCAGCACTACGAAGTTCATAATGCTCCAACTTTTTAATACGACTGTGGTTTTTCAGATTGCCAGCAACCTAAATGATTTCTTACAGAATTAAATGATGCTGGTTTCAGGTGGCATTAATTATTAACATCAGGTCATCCAATTAAGGAGGAAGAACACAATCCAACACAGATAAGCAGTTATAAATCTTTAGCAACTCAATTCGGGTATGAGTCATCCATTGACTCAAAAGAGGTCAAGCACAACTCCAAGGTCAAATAGATCCATATAAACTACTTGAATAACAGTTTTTCCTGTGAATTACAAGTGACAAAAAAAAAAAACAACAAACCCAAAACAAACCTCTATTGCCACACATTCTTTCCTACTAAAAATGGTGAAAATAATCCATGAGAATGAGAAATATCTTTATGAAGGCACACAGAGTTGCATCACATACAAAACCTTCACTTTTAGTGAGGTCAATGAGAAATGTCATGTGGACAAAACCGGAGGCTTTAGATCCTTAAGAAGAGCCTGATGGTAGGTGTTGGTGCTTTCAATGTGCCAATGGACTGTAGCTTCTCCTATCCCTCACCCCCCAAAATACTTCCTAAGATAAGCAAGTAAAGAAATTTTCTCATCCTTTTCTTCCTTAAACCCCTGACAATGGGAGTAGCTATTTTTGCAATGTGAGTACCAGTTCACTAGAAACTGGAATGAAACCAATCACCCATTTCACACAGCAATTGCACTGCTATCAGAGAGTAATGATTTTCAGTCACTACTGACTTAGCTTGAATCTGAACTACTGGCTCAAAGGTCAAAAGCTTTATAACCAATTATCAATCTCCTGGTCCATCCAGACCCCTCTATTATCTTGATTTCCTTTTGAAGATTAATGCTGTTGCCATAGTTTAATCAAATAAGCCTTTGACTCTGGCATTCACTTCCATCCTCCAGCTCCTTCGTCACAGAAATGAGTCAAGAAAACCATAATAAAATTACTACTATAAACATTACTAAAATTTAAATATTGACTGTTCAAGGTTTATCTAGGAATTAAGACAAAGAGCTCTCTCACTACACTAAACATGATTTCATGGTCTCTTAAACATCTGTATTTTTTCTGAATTTTCAGACAGGAATTCATATGGTTTCAAATACCCAGAACATGATATGGCATCTAAAAGTAAGTGGTGTTATCATTAGGCAATCAAAATTTTCACAAAATTCGTGAATACATAGAAAGAATCTTTACCTGGCCTTCTGAAAACCATCTTCTGGGCTTCAGTCTATCTGCCTTAATCTCCTTTCCCCATAAAGATATAATTTAGTAGAAGGATAAGCAGGACAGGATTATCTAAGATAGTGCCAGACTACTTGTGACACTAGCCAGTTTACTGCTATCTCCAGACCAAAAGTATAAGGATTTTCCAGATATCATGCCTTTTCATATCATACACATGCCTCATGAGAAATGAGAAGTTCTTTTTAAAGTTCTACTGAAAAAAAGATGAATTTTAAGTTTACGTCTAAATATATCTAGTTTAGTTCTTAGAATAAATCATCGTGGACCCTCAAAATATTTTTGCATCTTTTTCTTTTGGAATAGCTCAAAGAATACTTGTGCTGAATGCATGTTTCAGGAAAAACAGGAAATTGATGAATAATTTGCTATACATAAATTCTTGTGTGAAATCATGCCATATGTCTACTTGGTTAATGGCTGTAGAAAGATAATTTGTCTAACTGAAAAAACAAATGGGTATTTCCTTAGTTTCTCTCCATTCCCTCTGTAAGAACCCACTTAAAACAGAGTCATAAGTGCACAAATATAATTTCTTTTTACTACCTAACAAATTTTTATTACATGTTTTCCTTTAAATTTAGCATGTTTTTCACTGCTATTTTTTCTTTTTTCCAATAATCTAATTGATTTATTTGATAAAAATATTAAAAGTCTGAATTAAGGGAAAAAAGGAACATTGCCTCTACTATCACTTTAAGAGTACTTCCATTAAGCACATGGGCTATGTAAAAATTGAATAACATTAAAAGAAATGTAATGTATTGAAGCCCTATGTTCTCATTTGATATGGGACATTACCATGCTTTTTCTAGTCTTATTAGTCTAACATAACAGATCAAAGTTGAATTCATAAGGTGGCCATTATCTAGCACATTTACATACTACCCACCCCAAAATTTATTTTTACATTAACAGTAGCAAATACCATTTTGAAAACAGGATGACAATTCAATTTTGTACCCTCCTCAGAACTATTCAGTAGAAGTCTGAATGAACAGTCTGCCTCAGTTCCAGCAAGGCATCTGGAACCATGATACTGTGTCTGCTCATGTACAGAAACAAGCTCTCTGAAGCGAAGTTAAGCCCACCTGTACAAGGACAACTTTATACTGTGTTTTGCAAACCTCTCAGGGGTTGAGATAATTTTTATTATCACTTTATAGTTTGAGGAAACCAAAATTGCTTGCTTTCTTCTGAAAACCACTGCCAAATATAGCAATTTTTTTCAGTGCACTGCCTTTTATTTTTATTTCTTGGAAGCCAGTGTCTTTGTTTGATGTTATCAGAACCCAGGGGTTTTCACTAGCAGTGCACTTGAACCTTTCTAAATGTTCAAAAATGTATGTTGTCTGTCCATTTACAGGTCTTGGATTAGACTCCAGTGCTGAAAACTAAGGTGCACAACAGCTTTCAACTACACTTTTCAATTATGCTTTTCAATTGAAAAAAACATATATATCTAATGAGATCACTGTTCAAAGTATTTGGTTATCAGTTATGTCTTATAACTAGGTTATTTCTTTTTCTTTTATCTCTGTGGTGAGAACTGATCTAAGCACTTCTATTAAACATAATGACAGTGTTAATAGTGTTTTATTCCCCCATTACATGCACAGCTTCACTGGTCATGACTGTTCCTGGGGGTTCTAGGCCTCATTTCTTTTTTTATAAGGCTTTCCACGATAAACATTCCAGCTTAAAATTTTATGTGGTTGCTTTTGGCAAGTAGAATTTCAAACAGAGTAAAATATTTCAGTAAATTTATTTCTGAAGTTATTTCTAGAGAAAAGGGCAAACAGACCTAAATATATAAAAACTCTAATTTTCAAGTTTTAAAGACAAAACACTGTGGTAAAAATAGGAAAATATAAATAAAAGAAAGGGTAAAATCTCAAAAGATTTTTACATTTTGACAACTAAATTGGCTCCTCTGTAGTCTTGAAATTTCATTGTTTAAAAGAAAAAATGTATCACTATCATAGATTAAAATCCCACATTCTCAGGCAAAATTGACTTCATTGAATATCAGTGATTCACAACGTGTTCCACGGGATTCAGCTTTTATGTGATTTAGCTGCTTTACAGGTAAGTATGGTAGTAATTTAAGGTAAAGCAAAAATACTGTAGTCTACAAATAAATGCTAAGCCCAAGATACCTATGCAATGTACATTTTTTGCATACAATACCATGTGCAGGTATGACGAGATCTTATTTTGAAGAGGCTGTGTACTAAAGTTCCATGGTTAAGTCTAGATTCATCCAAAAGCTGGTGGATGTAGGTAAGGTAGGAACCAAAACTCTGCAGACTCAACACCTGAATCTGGTTTCAAAAATGCAAACTCTCAACCTCAAGGGCAGGAATAGCAGCTACAGGCAGGATAGTAGTTTACAAGCAAACAACATTTCCATACTATATTCTTGGCAGATTACAGATGAGAAGGTCCACTTTTAAGAAAAAAAACGAAAGAAAACAGATTCTTCCCTTCTCCCGTCAGAAAATAGTATATCACTAGAAAATGTGTGTGTGTGTATCCTCAAGATGTCTATACTATAAATGAAAAAAAAATCTTCTATTATTAACTTCCTCAAGAAGTTTTTACAAATTATAGGAATTGTACAAATATGATGCGGTGACAATAAATGTGCAATTTGAATAGTTAAAAATCAGGTTCACTGCATCACCTGAAGTATTAGTTCTCACTATAAAGAAAAACCCTAACAAACTCCTACAAAGACTAATAGAAATCAAGTAACAGAGAACACCTCAAAATCCATTTATTTCTTTCAAATTACTTTCTTCTGTTCTGGAGTTTATAAAACACAATGTTGCTAAAAAACACGTGTGAAGATAAGGTCCTATGAAATTATTCCAGCAAGATAATGGCATTTGGAAGTCACAGAGTAGCCCAAATGTGCTCTGGAGGATCTGAAAAAGTGGCAGCAGAAGTCCATTTAACTGTGATGCCAACAGCCACAACTACACAGATGTAGCAGAGAGAGAATAGGTCATCCTAATATAACCCAAGACTGCTTTTGTCTATGTTCCTTATCCAACTACATGAAAAATGCAGTGGCAATAAAGGGCTTTCTCCTGATGATCTATGTAAGATGAGTTTCACCCTTGATGACTATTTTGAGAAATATTAAACAAAGATAATGGAATTCCAAGTTGAGGGGACTAGGGAGAGGGGGCATTCGGGGTGTGAAACTAAGAAACCCCCAGGTGTATGTGAATTTTCCATAAGGCAGAAAAGTTGTATTTGTCGTTTATTCCTTTCTTGCAAAGAGAGTGGAATTCAAGTGTTCTAATTACAGGTTATTATGACTTACACTGATGCAGAAATGACCAAGCAGCAAGAAACAGTGCTCAACAATATAAAATCTTTGCTTTTAATTGTATGGAATATTTTTATTAACCTGAACTATAAAAGATCTTACTACTTTCTTGAAATTTAACTTTTTAATCCATAAAGTTAATGAAGCTTTATATATCTTTTATACACCTATGCTTTATATATTTTCACATGAAATTCCTAACATGCGAAAGCATGTAAATCTTGGAAAAAAGTTAGAAACAGGAATCTATAAAATACAGTAAAGTTAAAACACTAGCACATCACCTTGTTATTGTCAATTCAAGGGCACACCTGGAGATTCAGATGGTTGGGAAAAAGTCCACAGCTGTGATAAGTGCTATGTCCTATTACAATTTCATGACCAGCATAGTAGTATTTCTACATGTGAATATACCCACTGCAGAGCATGAAAAGTTTATGATTCACTTAACTACCAAACATTGGAGGAACACATTATGCATAAGGGGAAAAAAAAAAGGGATTTTGGAGCAGAGGCAATGTTCTTGTTTCTCAACACAGTAAGAACCACAATGCTTTATGTCTGCAGCAAGTCACTGACATGAGAATAATTTAGCTTAATCCAGCTGGAACAGTAGAACAAACAAACAGTGCTAACCACACTCTTCTCTCTGTTTTCCTAGTTCACTGGAGCAAGCATCAGTGCCAGTAATGCCATTGTCTGAAGCTAGGAAGTCAAACTGAAGTGCTTAATGAAACACTAGGCATATCTTTGCAGTTCTATTAAAATATAGCTACTGACCCAAGTTTCTTCTCAGTTCTGAGCAATGCACCCATTAGCAATGCTCACAGCATGAAAGATAGAGGGAGGATGTGATGGTCCTCTCATGCTTTTATCTTTGAGAGTATGGATCTGAGACAAGACAAAGAACTGGAAAATAGCCCTGTTTCTGAATCCTTTCTCTGTGCCATGATATACTCTGTTCTGTCAAATCAAACCTCTCAGACACGTTGGAAGCAAAAGCAATGCATCTTTGACACCAAGACTGGCAACTCCATAACTCACTAATGATGGAGAACACATGAGCCAAGAATGGATGCATTTTGGCCATCAGTGGGTAGACAATTACTGATTATCTGGGAACACCATTTAAATTTCTAACTATTACTCCCAGTTAGGTGCTAGGTGTAACCCTAATTTTCACACCAAAGAGATGTGTAATTGAACGTGTTCAATTACACATCTCTACACAGCTTATGCTACAAAATACATAACCTATAGGGATCCATCCTTGGTGACTGAGAATCCTCCAGCACTCGACCTGCAAGTTGCTTCTTCACGCATTCAGGTTATTTCAAAGATATTACCTTGTACTTCTTCACTAGTAACTTTTATGGCAGGGCAAACACAAGTTCCATTTCCTTCAGTTAAGCTACCTTTTTATCTTGTTTTTAGTGTATGATTATGCAATCTTTGTAGTAATCTAACTACAGAACATACACACCCTTCTCCTTCACCTGCAAATAGAAAAAGCAACACTTGCTCATTTTATCTATGTGCATTTCACTACAAACGTTCTCAGGATTTGGGGTCTATCCTGTCTGTCAATCTGCCAGGATGACCAGGGTTTGGTCCCGAGTAACCAAATTTACATACGTCATCCACTTTGCAATCAGAAAGAGCAAAAGTAGTGGGCTGGATTTCAACCTAACCATGGTTGTTTTGTCTCAGTGTATTATTATTATATCTTAATTTCCTGTTATGAGTGACGGGAAGGGATGGAAAGTCACTGTATCATTATGATACATGCCATTTGAAATCAGCTTTGATCAAACCAACCTATCATTATTTTATCATCACTTGATGGAACAAAAACCTCCTTTAAAACCCATAAAACCTCTAGAAATCCCCTGGATTTTTTTTTTTTTTTAATATATATATAATTTTTTAAAATCCTTTTGATCTTTTTTATTGAAAGAATTTTTAGAAGTGGCATTGCCACACCGTGCAATCAGTTTTTCTTGGCATATTTACTGAGCTCACATTCAATAAGAAAATGATAGCCAGCACTTCATCTGTGACACCTGACTATTTCACATTAGCAAAGGTTTTATTTGGCTACAATAAATCTGTTCCATCTAACTCTGATTATTTTAATCAATTTCTTCTCCTATTTTTAGTTCACAAACAGGACACTAGGAAAACTTGACACTGGTTGAAGCTTCTGCCATCGTGTTGAATGAAACTGATGTAGCCGAGTGGCCAGTGAGGGTCACAACTGGTGGGAGAGGATGATGCTTCCACCATATTCCTCTCATCAGCATTCAGGCACCACAGGAGGGTTCTCAGTTATTAGACAGTTCTTGTGGTGATTCCTAGTGTTGGTCATCACAAAAAGGTGATTGATAATACTGACCTGAGTTAGTTTGTCTGTAAAGTGACAAAGGCACCATATGAGCATACTGACATGACAATTACTGGGAGAAGTCACCATTTTACTCATTATTTCTCTGAAAATTTAGTTGAGAAAGTTCGGTTAAAAACAGAACTACTTATTAAAAAAAGACTGTATTTGATAGGCATTTCCTCAGATACAAATGGAGTTGGTAAATCAGATTGTCCTACAGACTACTAAACATTTGAACTTCAAAAATATCTGTTTTCATACAACATACAGTTAAGGCACACATTAGATTAAGGTCAACTATTTGTTAAACTTGGTTGGCATTTCTTAATGTTTACATTTTATTATTTAAATTGTATTTGGCCCCTATCTGTAAAATGACATGAAAAAGACCCCCCAAAATCCTCAGTTGCCTAGGACCACATTGATTGTTTCAGACAGTGACTATCCAGGAGAGCAATGAGTTATAGAAACACATACAAACAGAAGGGCTGAAAACGAAGATTTGAAATATTTCTAATCCTAGGATTAAAAAAACAAAACAAACAAACATCAAACAAACAAATAAAACTCCAAACAAATCAACGAAGGCTGGGGGCTGCAAATAAGATTTTTTATAAAACTGACAAAGCTTTGTGCAGCTGCACTGCCAGGTGTGACATTGTGCCGTATGATGGAGAAAATAGTCAATTTAACGCTTAATACTATTGTTTTTTCATAAGACGTAATTTAGCGGTAATTAATCCTCATGTCAGGAAAAGATTTATCTGAAACACTTGTTAGAGACTGGTAAAAACACTTTCTTGGAGCCTGTAAAAAACCCAAGCAACTACCTATTTCCTGAAGTACTGGTCAAAATGGATAACAATTCATATCACATGTTTTCCCTTCACATTCTCCTGGCAAGCACCAAGCAATTTTGGGATTCATCTCAAGACATGCATGAAAAATTACTTTGAAATATATTTAAGTAATAACCTAGCAATTTTACACATATTTTTTTACAAAGTTATCAATTAGCAAGTTTTAGTTTACTGAAATTTTCTCTAGTTGGAGTTTTAACATTTGAGTGTAGAAAACACTTCAAGTACAAATTCATAATTTTAAAGGTATTTTTTCAATTAAAGTGTTTCATAATAATAAGAACTCTTTCCATGTTCACAAGTCTTTCCATACACAAGATACATTAAATAACTCAATTAGCATCCTAGAATTAAGGCAAAACATTGATTTATGTTACTTTACTTCTCAGATTCTAATTTTTTTTCTATTTTAAATATACAGTACCACTAACCCCAAACAAATCCCGCCACAATATATTTTTGGATATAGAGGTACATTATTTTTGGCATTATTTGGGTAGGCAAGTTATGAACTAATTTCATCATTCTATCAGGTGTCATGGAAGAAACTAAAGTTATTAGATGCTATCATTTGGTTTCACTTTTGTGAAGCTGAGGTTTAAAACTGCTAATGCACAGATCACCTGACTGTATTTTCTTATTTTAATGAAGACTTTTTTAGGAGTTTAAGGCAAGTAAAAATTATGTAGAAAACCTATTGTGGTCAACAGCTTGACTGTTTTCTTATTTAACAGCAAAATTAACAAGAAACCAAAGCTGAAGTTTAGAGTCTTGCAATGTGATACTTAGATCACCTGGAGGTAGTTTCTTTTTACTCCAAGAGCTACATTGCTTTCAAAAACAAACGAACCGTCCCCTCCTCAAAAGAAGGACCAAACAACAAAACCAAAAAATATGCCATTGTAATAATTTGTAAAACTTATCATATTCAGACACTGACTGTTAAAGAAGGAGCTTTCGTTGAGTAATGTAAGTTTAAAATATAGATGCGGTTTCAGGTATGCTCTCTAAGGAAGTCATCATTTGATGTTCAGATGCCAGTAAGGAAAAGAAAAGAAAGGAAAAATGCAGCCACTGTCACCACAGTGGTATCTTGAATTGGTATTCTGAAAGGAAGCACTACTGACACAATGTTACACAAACTATCATAGTTACAGGCCAAGGAAGTAAATTAAAAACAGTATGATAGCTGTCTTCACATTTTTACAAGCCAAGCAACATGATACTTGAGATTGGGTTCTGTTTTAGCAGCGTGTTTTTACAAGCCTGCTGCTGTGACTAAACTGCGTAGTCTTTGTGCCTTTGCTGCTCAGGGGGCAGCACAAACTCCATGTACAGCCTTGTCTATGAAGTTTTCCAATTACAACAGAAGTCCATGGAGTTTACCCACATGACAAAGTCTTCTCACAGAAGAATTTAAAGGACAGCTCTTCAGTGATCTTAGATCTATTTTCTCTCATAATGTCTGGCTTCCTTAGAACTAGAATGGCTCTCTTTCCTTATGTAAAATGACGAAATACAGCTACCATATCTGAATGTCTCTTTGCTTGAAGAATGGGATCTGATACTATATTCTGAGACAAAGAAGCTTCTGAAGAAAGTAGACCTGGATAGCATTAATGCAGTGTAAATATGGTGCACTTACATCATAGAGACACGCTGATCTAAAAGTACATTGTTCTTTCTCAAAGTTTTAGCAATTGCATAACAGTAAAAGAATAATTGGGGTTTTTTTTCTTATTTTGGTAATCTGAGAAAAAGCAGATAATTATACAAATAACCGATAAATATTAAATCAGTAGATAGACAATATGCCTTGACTGTATATTTGCAATAAGACATTACAGCTTTTTCTCTGTTCCTAATAATTAATGTGTTCCATCTGTGATCAGTTACATGGAAAGTAGAATTATAACCCAAATTCCTTCCTATGTACTTCCTTGCATGTTTTCATGGAAAATCAACTACTTTAGTTTTGTCAGGGAAACTGGTAAGGAAGACAATGAGGAAAAGTATGTACTCAGCATGAGGACATTTTGGTACAAAAGATGAAACTACAATAAAAGTGTAAGTGAAAACCTTCTCATCATTTCCCAAGTCTCAAATCAGCCTCACATGTGACTTACATATGGAAGAAGCTTTTCGAGCTTCCACTATGATTAAGGACAGCAATTTGTTACGCGTTCCAAAATAATTAACTTCTTACTATCAAACAAAATACAAACTGTTACCTGAAAATTGTAGAGGCAAGCTGCATAGCATCGCAGAGAAACAGAAAAGCTAAATAATTGGATTTCAATTAGAATCCTTGAAATCAATCAATCAAACAAAAAAGAACTCCGATAAGAAAAGAATTGTACAAATTCCTTGTGTACTTGTGCCACCTACTGGATATTGTTGAACAAGGACAAAAATTAGTCAATAGCACTTTCAGTTTGCTGGCAGAATTCTGACAGAAATATGTCTCTACATACTCCCTGATAAATTAAACTGATACCTAATAATATAGCTGAGTGTACAAGTTCCCAGAAATTGCTACATCCACAAGTGTTGCTTTTCTTCTGCTTCAAAATATCAAAGAAAATACATCAAGCTGCCTTGAACAACTTTGCCATCTCTGACCTGGGTCAGTCTTCCACAAATTTTTGCTGAAATTAGTAAACTGAAGAATCCAGCTTGTATTTGGTGTGTGCGAAGAATCCCCCAGATCTTCAGAGCAAATACTAAAATTTCAGATGCTGAGTGTCTCCTTTTTCTGGTCAATATACATGAATGGAAGTTCATTGTTCAGTTTCCTCTCTGGAGAAATGCCCTCTAGTTAAAGGCATGCCTGGATGTTTCCTCAGAACTATTGCAAAATACTTAACATACGCAAAAGGCAGGAGCCAAAAACTTTAACTTGAAAACAAACCCCAAATATTTTAAAGTTTGGTTTTACAGATGGAATTGAAGTTTATCAAAGGCATTTAGAAGACTGTAATCAGAGAGAAAAACATACTGCTCTGGGTCACATGGCTATGCATGTTCCCATTGACTTCATTCAGCCTTGAAAACTTCATCAGCGACCAATAAAGAACTTCTACAAACTTACAAAAAAAAAAAAAAAAAAAAGCCCTCTTTCTTCGTAGAATTGTTTTTGTTTTTTCTGCAAGATTATGGCAACAGTTGACAAGGAGTCGCAAGGAAGACTCTGAACAGAGATAACAACTGCACTTCTGATCTGCCTGCACATTCAAAGGAGCATGGCTAAATCACATCCAAGCTAACAGTTTTATCCCTTTTTGGAAATCTTGAATTAACTGTATCCTCCGCAAGTTTAGCAGAAGGCACTTTGCTAGCACTAGACACCAGCTGACCTGGCCCTGCCCAAAGAAAGCCCCTGTACACTTTGAAAGGAGACAGGTCACCGTAGTCCACGTATGGTACTGACTGGGTTGTGAACCAACTGGGTTGCTCCTCCCTCTGGCAAACACATTCATGAGATTGCAGAGGACCTTGGTGCACTTGGTGAAGAAATCAAGTGTGCATGTCAAGGTGATTTAATTTTAGGGAAAAATAACCCTTGATTTGAGTTGTATGTTAGAGGAACTACTACAGCAGGAACAACCTGGGCCAGTGGAGAAGCCTCACAGGAAAACTGGGCATGTGCAGCCACGATCCAGCTTGAGTTGTCTTTGGCACGCAACAACTCACCATAGTATGTGCCTCCTCCTGTCTTGAACACCACAGTTAAGCAAGACTGAAAAGAGAGAGGTGGAAATTTAGCTACAGAAAAACATGGAAGTTAAAAAAAAAACTTCCCATGAAAGAATGCTGAGCATTCCATACTTGTGTTGTGTATGACAATAACACAGCTCATTTTTCCAAAATAATTCCTAACTCTGAGTTCTACATCAAACCAATCTGCAGAAGTGCCACACTGCACACACATGTAAAACTTTACATTCTTCTGCCATAGTCCAATCTTAAGGTGCTCTCCTAATGTCACAAAAATAGAAGTATCTGAAAGATTATTACACTTAAATACATCAATATAAATTTATACTACCATTATGGGAACTTTTGTCCATGTCTTGACCAAAAGTAGACTGTCTCCATAAGATTGAATCTATATCCTCTCTCTAATTTAAAAACCAAAAACCAACCAACCAACCAACCAACAAACCCAAACAATCAAACAAAACCAAAAAAAATCCCCCACTACAAAACAACCAAACCTTCTCAGACTTTTTTTGAAGGCTGAAAGCAGCAAGGTACTGTACAGTTTTCAGAAAACAAATGAAATGTTTTTGAAAGTCTTTTTGTACATTTAAATGACATTTTTATAGAATTAACTCCTTGTTAAAAATGGAAGCACATTGTGCAAACTTGTCTGTTGCCAAAACATGGGGCTGTACACTAGCTATACAGTGCTTAAGTAAAGTCATGATCCTACAATACTTTAGCATTCATCTAAACTAAACATTACATTATTAATATCGAGTAAATTAAAAGCTGTGATGATAAAGAATGGATTGTTTAAAATTTAAAAAATTACTGACTTTCTATCAGTGAATCCTGGCTGGAGTTCCCCGAGGGTGGACAGCTGTAATATGTATATACCACACATCAACAGTCAGAGGATCACAGAGTGTGGCTTGTATTTCATGCTTCTGTACACTTTCCTGTTAGAGCAGTGTAAAATACTAGGGTTTAGAAGTCTTGGAATATCTTTACTTTCCTAAAATTGGATTTTACACTGTAAATAAAGATTGAAGAATTGGACAGAATAGAAGACATTATCTCATCTCAGAATTAAGGAACACAAAGGTTTTAATTTTCTATTCTGCAACATCTTGCTGTTCACAATGTAACAAAGCTGACATGAATCCAATTGCTGGAACTCCTTTTAGAGCCATATTAGTGTGCGAGTTCAGCTCCTCTCCCGATAATATTTATGAGCAATTCTTTATGTAACTTGATTAGGATCATCCTGTAGGGTGGAATTTCCATGGTGGTAAGACACAGTTAATTTTCCAGTTACTGTTCATACGTGCACAGATAAAAAATAATTACTTGCAAGATAAGTACTTCACCTAGGGAGGGAATATAATTTCAAGTCTTTGAAACTTAGGAAAATCCACATTCTGGCATGATCAAAAGTCTTAATCAGCTCTTTATAGCATAACATTCAGGCCCTCACTTATGTCTGCACCTATGTACTCAATTTATTACTGTCAGCTAGCCATCTAGAAAGTAGAAACACAAAAAAATAATGCACAATAAATTTTGGCACAAATTAAATTTTCAATTATGCATTCATTTTTTTTATGCAATCACATGCCTGAATGGATTTCCCAGTTCTTACCTTCTCTGCATGCATTTTTGCAAACATCTCTAGACATTACAAACTATTTGCAGCAGCAGAACTTTAAAGTTTATTTAATACAATCACATTTCACAAGTGTTTTTGGTGAGTCTTCTGGATTTGTAGCTGAGCCAAGCCTTAAGAAACTGCATCTGAAGATTTCTGTACTTAACCTCTCAAGAACAAAAAACTCAACCTCTCCCCCCTCCTCCCCCCTATTTTACAATAATGAAAACTAATTGCATCTCAGTTTGGGCACTTTGTTTTCTTGTGGTAACTTATACTAAGATCAACAAGCAAAGCATACCTGTTCCTGTCTTGAATGTCCGACCTTACAAGATACGATAATTTTAAGAAGCACTTAGGGTGTGAACATGGGGATAGGACACCTCTTAGCAAGAAACCTTGGCTTCAGTGCCAATCACCAGAGTCACCAGTTTGAGTATGGTATCCTGTGTCTTTGTCAAGACAGACTGACCCAGCCATCTGTGACAAACATCTCATTTTTGCTTATATTGCAAAGTCCAAAGTCCACATGGATAGCAAAGTCCAAATGCCCACATGGATAGCGGCATTTATGGTACATGACCACTGGCAAGGAAGCTTCTCAGTGTGACCATTCAGAAGACACTCTGGCAGTCACGTTGCCACCAACAGAGACTTTCACTGCTGGTGCCAAAGCCCTTCATAGCTAGTGGGTCCAGTGAGAGATGGGTGTCTGTTCGACACCCTACACATCCCACTCTCACAGAGTCAGACCGAGTTCCCTGACTGGTTGGACCTTAGGTTTGTTTCCCTTAGTACAATCTGAGCTATCTCTTTCCATGAAGCCACTTATTTATGGTGCAGTAACACAGAAACAGCCTGAGGTGGTACCTCCGAGGAGCAACCGCTGACAAAGGAACCCCTGGGCTTTTGTACACTCACTGTCTATCCTCACTTCCTTTCCAACACTGCCTCCCACCCAAGCTGTTTAGCAAAGGCTTAAAACCTTACTAATGGAACAGCAGGAGTTGTCTTGTGGACCACATGTATTTGTGGTCATATATATACACGTTATCTGAATGCATCTCTGGTTGAGATCCTAACAACTAGTAAATGTGCTTTCCTCTTTTCCATAGGCAGGTGGAATATTTGGAAAATGAGAAACAAACAAGTTGCTTCAGTGCAGAAAGACTAGAAAATCTTTCCAGTTACCATACTGCCTTCTGAAGGAAAAGACTGAACTCTCATCATGGCCTAAAATTCTAACTTTATTTCCATAGGATATACAGGTTATTAAAATGAAAATGCTGTGAAAAGATTGTATTGTTCTTCCTTGAGTATTTGTGTTCCATGTAGCATGGTTTCAGTGAGTTATGACACAGATATTCTGCAGTAAGAAGATAATGACAAGCCATAAAACATCACAGGTTTGTACATGTATTTTCAGAAAACTGTCAGACACTTGCCAGCAGACATAACCTGTTTCCAAGTGGTCTTAACATACTTATATATAAATGGAAAATGTACTTATATCAGTAAAGCTAGTTTTGCTGAACAAAGTAGGTACAGCGCCCTATGAAGCCAAAGCATTTACCATCTTTGTTACAGAAGAAAAAAAAAAAATCAAAGCTGGTATGTCTTAAAACATTTATAAAAATGTTAACCTAAACAATTTCTCTTGTAACAGTATTGTCTGATGTTTTCTTCAGCATTTCTTCTCATCCAAAAGGATATTAGCAAGTCATCTAAGTCCACACTTCCTACACAGATTTGCCAGAGAGGGAAAGCTATGCCAAATCGCATTACATTTTAACAATGTTACCTTTAACTTCTGAGAGTGATGATGAACAAGTCTTTGGACTTGATGGTCTGCTGTCCATTTTACATGTTCTGAAGGATAATATCTTTTTTTTCTGGTTGTTCATCTTCTAATGCACACTCAATTTTTTTAAAGGATTCATGACAAGAATTGCTGTGTTTGTGTGCTGTGTTAGGAGGATATGCTGGATGGGCGGAGAGATGGCCTTGAGAGCAAATAAGGATGTTCAGAATGCACTCAGATGCACTCTTCCTGGAGTGCAAGATAAGATGGGCAGAAACAGCAACAGAACACAGAAGGAACTTGCAGACAGGGTACATGCTGAGATACTGCTGAGGAGATACACGGAGCATATGTACTGCCAAGTTTTCACAGGAGGCAGACAAAGTTAGAGCAACTTTGGATCTAGAGGTGTATGTGTGAAGAACTGGAAACCACTTGGAGACCAAGCCCATGGAAAAAAACCCAAACTGCTCTACAAGAGTAGAATAAGCAGGTACACTGATTCATGTTCTCGTCACTTCCAGATGTTAAAAGCTGAATTTTAATTGATTTCCAAAAAATGCACCTTGCTCTGGTTGATGTTTCATTAAACCCCAGCGGGAAGCTTTTCAGTATTTTCAGTACATTTATTTTAAAGAAAAGGTGCCAGCAGATATACTTCAAGATTCTCTCAGACTTTGACCTTGTCAAAAATACATAGAGTAGCAATTAACATTTGCTAAAAGTCATGCCCACAGAAACACGAACTTCAAATTGTATCCTACAACACCATGGCCCAATCCAACTACATGGATAATGATACCAATGCAGGAGTTGCAAGGTAAATTCACCTGATCTTCCTCAGCGTTACAACAGATGTTTAAAGCTGACATAGAATTACTTATAAAAATAAACATATATAACAGTAGAAGTCAATGCTAAAAAAGAGAAGAATCTTAAGGATATTTTGAAAGACAGGTTTATTTCCTGCAGGTTTTAATCTGGTTGCAGTCCTGAAATAAAAAAAAACAAAACCAAAAAAAAACCAACCAACCAATCAACCAAACAAACACCTCAATATATAATGTAGAAATTTAATAATTTCCAAGTATGAAGCTGTTTTCACCCAACTATGAAGCTGCCTCAAACCAGCACACCCACTAATTCTATAAAAAGGATAGCAGTAGTTTAAGTTTCCAGAGATACCACAGCAAGGAAATTCTAAACTAGGAATGCAATATACCCTGATTACTAAGAGACCATGTTTTTGAGAAAGGGGAAGAGTAAAGACTCTCTTCTCAGATTGCCTTTGTAATTCTGCAACAGAGAGTGTATTTTCAAACTTTTCTCCTCAACTACAGACATCAGAAGAATGCTCTTTTTTTTAATGAAACCCAAGATTCATTTGTTCCTTTATATCAGAAGCCTGGGTTTTTGAAAAACAGCTACATCTACAGCAAACCTTACAATTAAAATCATCAGGTGTGATGACCTTTGCACTATCCATGACCTAAAGAAGCTTCTTTTAAGAACAAAAGTATAAAGCACCTCTCCATGTCCTACTTTCCAATTTTCAGAAGACTACCACCCATAGGTGTAAAGAGAAGAATTTTACTCTGAACAATAAACATGGCAAGGGGGGTGGGTGTGGGAAGGGGGTGCAGAGAAAGCTGTATCTTTCTTTGAATCAAGTTTTCAAATTTCTTATAACTACAGTGTGTAGTCTCAGTAAAACTGTGTGAGACTCGGAAAGAGGGGGTTCAGGTGAAAAGTCCATAATAGAAATTCCATAATTATGAAAAATCTTTTCAAACTCCTAATTAAGATGTTATTCAAGGATTTGAGAATTTCTTTCACTCTTCTAGTAAAATATATGTAGTTTGTAAGTCATAAATAAGAGTTAACCTTTATGCTAAATATGAAAGCTTGGTTTTGTAAGGCCAACTCCAAATAATTAGCTTCAAACAGCATACTCTCTGTCAGCAAGTAGGACAGAAACAAGTGCTTAATAAAAGCACAAGCTTTTAAGACTGGGAAATATACACACAACTTGTGAATGCCACTGGCACTCACTGGCACCTCACAGCACCTCCAAACTTCTTTCAATTCTCCTCCATTCTCACGGATGCTTAGACCCAGAAGTTTTTGCAAGGGATCCTTCAGATGATCCTTTCAGGGCGTTCAGATATGATCCCTCCATTATACAATAAGCCCACACAAACTCTCAGACTGTGGAATAAGTGGCTGTCACCACCAGCATCAAATATTTCCCAATTGCTGCAGCGCCTTGGTACCACTCTGCTACAGGGAGCCCAAAGAGACATGGGAACACTGGACATAACATTGACAAACAGGAGTAGGTGCTAGCAAGATCCTGTCTAATAATTTTAAAGGCAGTATTAATAAGGCTGTCCTACATTATTTTGGACTACAAATATTATTATTGCAAATAGACTAATAATAATTGGGTTTCACATGTAGATTTTATTACAACTGCAATTAAGCCAGTGCAGATCTGTAGTGCATTCTTTTCTGCACATAGTATTTTGAATGCAAGGGTGAGGCACCCACACTGCACTTTCACTGTTCTGCACAAAAGGGAAAGGGCTGAGAGCACTTACACATCAATTCCACTATTGCACTTTCAAGGATCAAAGTAGAAGAATTGTGAAAGAATCTGTCAACTCTTAGATTTTGATGTTCACTCTTTTCACACTTGTACCTACTCAGGCCCTCAATAACCAGCTTTCTTCAAGTTTTGTTAATAATCCATAGCTCTTAAAATCGGGCACTGAGAATTAATGAATAAGAATAATCTTCACATTAGCAGAATTTAACATTTTGTCTTCCTTTCCACTATTGTGAATTATCAAGATTACTAGCATTTCCTTTTTTTTCTTTTTAAGTGATAAATACCATGAATGTGGAAGACTGAAATTGTCTTTCCTCTTTGTGGGGGGGGGGGCGGATCCTGTCTAGTTTATTGTCGCTGAGGACAGCTAATATTGAGCTAGGGAAATTATTTTCTTCAGGTCTAATGAGAATCCCACTCTTAAATGCTGCATTACTCTTTCTGGGTTCATAGCTCCAATATTTAACTTTATAATAAGTTTTGCATTGTTAAAGGAAAAGCTACTGAACAATCTCACACCATGCAAGGAGTCACATATCATTGTTTACTGGTTGCCCTGTGAACTCAGTAATTTATTGATTTTCTACCAACTACAGCGTGGTAATCATGGTACTAAATTAGTAGTATATGGTTCTTCCATTCACATTCCTTGACTACAACATAATTCCTTTTCATTTAGTGGTAAATTACACCACAGACTGATTAAAATATAAAAGCAAGAAAAATAGTAAAACATATAACAGTACTGGGAACACTGGGGAAAGATCATATTTACTTAAAAACATCAAATCAAATAGTGCCTACACAAGCAGCAAGAGACAATCACTACTTGAGAGAATTAGTTGGGATTTATGTGAAAGAATGAGATACTCTTATTTAATTTTTCAATGTTTTCTACCTGTATGCCAGTGACAATCATCATATTCCAGAAAGGCAAGGTACTCCTGAAGAATGGCCTGTGTTATGGCATATAAAGAGCTATTATGCCTGGATTACATTGGTCGCATTATTGCATGACAAAGTTAATGCAGCTCGAGTTTTTCTTAATAGTGTCACATTATCTGCCAGTTACTGACTGATGTAAAATCTGCAGAGGCCACTCTGAAGTATTTCTTCAGAAATCTTCAATTCCATGATGTTGAATGAAGAAAGGGTAGGAATGATGAGCCACAACTTTCTAGATTCTCTATTTTTCCTTTGTTTACTGAAAATATACTATAAGCTTCCTCAAGGCCTAATAGGTACCTATTTTATAATAACTTCATTTGAATTTATCAAAATCAAGTAGGCAGGTGAAGTCAGATTTTTTTTTTTTTCCCCATGCAAAGCTAAAATTACAGAAATATCTGGAACATTTATCAGCATTGCTGGTCACCTCTAACATTAATAAATTTTCATTTATTTCTGAGAAATTCATGAGTGTTGACAACAAGGATAATGACTTGCAGAGGAAGTTTAAATTCATGCCTGCTTGCAAACAAGAGAAGGGGTCAGCCTCTCCCACATTCAGAAAAACTGCCAATCAGATGTTTTCCTGATTCCTTATTTCTAGAAAAGTGGATCTTCTACCCCACCATGAAGCAAATCAGACTCACAGTTCACATGTATTCATATGCAGAAGAGTGAGATATGTGTTTTGTACAAAGATGATTAATATTACAATCACACAGCATGAAAAAAAATTGAAAAAAAAATTTAAATTGCTTCTTTCAGTGTTTGACTGACTGTCTCTGAGTCTAAGCACAGACTACTCCAGCGAGCTGGACTGAAAACTAGGTTAAATTCAGGATCAGGACCAGAAGAGAACAAATGCAATCCTGAGGCATGCTGGCAGGTAACTGGGCCCTGACGTAAGGTTAAGCTGACTGAGGAGGGTGAGAGAAACTCCTGAGGATCGTATGAGAATCTGCTGGACACAACACAGGCCTTGGCAAGAAATTAATAAGAATTATGCCTGGTGCTGTGAGAAAGGGCTGGGTTTCACTGAGTGGTTCAACGGGGTGGGTATGGGAGAAGCAGATACTGCATGGATAACTGAATGGGGAGCACTGAAACATTTCTGGGAGTCTTTTAAAGCCAACAGAACTTTGGCAAACATCTTAAGACTTCAACAAGTCTGAGATTACCTTCAGTAACACCAGACATACCAAAATGGAGAGAGTCTGTAGTAACAGTCGACTTAAAGGGTAAAAGTAAATTGGGGCAGGTTGTTTGTCTGTGAGGAGGCAGAATGAAAAACAGAGGGATTAAGATGATACAGAAGCAACATGCACAGCAAAGAGTACAGAAGCAGGGATGAAAGCAGCTGGTTGAATGCAGGCAGATGCAAGTCTGGTGCCTGAACTTGGCAGTCCATCCTAGCTTCTTTTTAAGCGCTACTCCAAAATCACTTCCTTCAGGAGTGTGTTGTCTATTCTGTGTGTGTTCGAGCAAGCGAGATGCTCACAAATTTCAAACTTAACTAGGCAGCGACGAAATGCAGACAGGAGAAGCTGTAAATCTGCATCTGGATGTGAGTGTGGGTCAAAGGGGAACTACCAGAGGGAATTTTGTGTGTGAGTTTGAACACGTTTAGCCAGTGGGTAAGAACAAGATTGGCACATATACACTTCTGGCTTATGTGAGCGCTGGGTCTGGGGCACCTGAACAACTGGAGGTGATGTTCTTGTGGCCAGCCATGTTCACTGTGTGTGTGTGAGGGGGTATGTACACTGGTGTATTGGGGATAACAGGAACAGGAAGAGTGGCAGTCTGGCATTTAGCAGGGATGGCAGACCCTCCCCTCTGGTTTTGAGAACTGCCATCAGTTCCAAAGTCCACTGGTCTTCTCTTAACATGCATAAAGAGTGAAACACAATTCTGAGGTATTCTGTGGTATTTAGCCTCTCCTGCCAATTTATATTCATGTTGCAATCTACACTGTTTAGCTTAAATACTTTTTGCATATAGGTGTTTTATAGAAGCACAACTTGCTCGGTTCAATATTTATTATTTGTCAAACAGACAATAAAAATTCCACAGAGAGCAGTTATTGAGGCTCTCCATAAAGCAAGTACTTGGAGTTTTTTTCTTTAAACTGATTATCCAGTTCTTGCCGTGATTGCAATAAGTTTGCCTTTTATAGATTATTGACCAGGTTTACTTCCATTTCATTGATAACCCATTATCATATATCACAGTAACACAACTGCTGATCAGGCACACTTCATGCAGAAGCCTGCCACTGCTGGCCTGCAGGTAAAGAAATGGGTGCAGGGAGCCTTGTGACTGCTTTTCAGTAGTGACTGACAGCTGCTCAGAGGTGTGGTAAATTGAGAGACCGAGTTACTGATCTGGCCAACACACAACACTCCTGGGAACACCTTTGCAACACATCCAGCTTGCTACCTGCAAGAGATGACTTTATCCTGCCACAGCTCCAACTGGTGATACATGTGGCAAAGGGAACTCACTTTACCTTTCACGGGCTTGATGCAGGCATTTCAGCCATTAAACTAATGACTCACACTAGTATCTATTATAATTTTGGCAGCTTTAAAACAAAATGCATCTATTTATCTCAAATAGCACTTCCCAGCTGTGGATTGTGTCCACAATTTCTCTTAAAATAAAGCTGATGTTTTGACAGTCTAGTAGTGAATTGCTTTGTTTAGAGTAACACTGAGCTTTCAGGGCTGTCTTGTTTTCTGAGAACTTGAAATTCAAGTTCATTTAGAATTGTTTCCCCACACGGTTTTTGATCATCACAATTATGTCATCAAAATCTATACACAGGCTTTTATATTTCTGCTCATTTTCTTAAGAAATATAGCAACAAAAGCATCAATAGGGAAATCAAGTTCTTCCTCCTCCACCAAGAACAGAAAAAGATGCAACGTGTAATTTTTAATTTAAAATTTGGGCTGCTTTTTAACAACTGCTATTTTTACACTGAACCAACAACAACAACAAAAATTGGTCCTGCATTTAAGTGTAGAAAATGCATTTATTAGAGAATAATGGCAATAGGCACTAAAGAATTGCATTATTGAACAATACTGGTACATGAATGATTTCTGTCTGTACATGCGTATGGTTTTGTAGTGGTGACATAGGAAATTAACTGGTTATATATTACGTGAACAAAAATCAGATTTAAATCTACCTCACTGAATACGATTTGTAAATGAAAAGATCTGTGGTAACAGAAGAATTAGCAAAGAGATATTTAATATTTTTCAACATTTGCAAAGCATATGAACTTACAGCACTATTCATCAATATGCTTCATCTCACATATCCAACTGTATTCATCCAACTTGTATCAGAAAAGAACAAACAAAACCACAGACACACCTGTGAATGTTTGAATCAAGCTAATCCTTATACTACAGGTCTCACTGCCAACAACCACATAAATAATAACAATTAGAGTAATGTTCTGTAATCTCAACCTTCGCCTTCCCCTTTAGCAAAGAGCACTATACTTTGTAGAAAAAAGTGGCAGGTTACTCTATTACTTGGATTAACTAGCAAATGGAAAGGTCTTTACACAGTATAATTAAGTGTATTTCTCCAATTTCTACTTAGAATTTCCACTAATTTTTTACTACTATTTTTGCAGCTTTGCATAAAGGAACCCTATTAATCTTACTCGTCTCATGCACCTAAAACCCCAAATAAGGTAATATATCAAATTAAAATCAAATGCACAGGTACTACAACTTTTACATATATATAAAATGTCCAGAAAAATTCAAAATTTCAATCTTGTATTTCATTAAGTACATACATTCATTCAGCATTGCTGACACTTGCATATGAAACTGATGAAAGCTCAAAGATTATCTCTCACAAACCTCCCACTAAAATACCAAAACAAAACAGAAAACCCCAACACAACAGCAAAAAAAGGACCTGGCACCACTGAAAAAAACACAGAGCCCTGCAGCTTTAGTTTACCAACATGTTTTTTTTCCCCAGAAACAGGACATCACAAAATAGCCTAAGTGTGATTGATCCTGCCTGGATGCCAAGCAACCACAAAAGGTGCTCAATCACTCACCTCTGCAACGAGATAGATGAAAACAATTATAATGAAAGGCCAATGAGGACAGGAAGAGATCACTCATCGATTACTGTCATGGGCAAAATAGACTTGACTTGGGGATATTAACTGAATTTATAACCAATCAAAATCAGAGCAGGATAATGAGAATTAAATCTTAAAAACACCTTCCTCCTGCACCTCCTTCATTCAGGGGCTCTCCCTTCTCACCCCAGTGGTGCAAGGAGACAGGGAATGGGAGATATGGTCAGTTCATCACAGATTTTTTCTGCCACTGCTCAGAGAGCAGAGTCCTTCCGTTGCTTCAACTTGGGTTGCCTCCCACGGGAGGCATTCCTGCATGAATTTCTCCAGCTTGAGTCCTTCCCACAGACAACAGTTCTCCACAAACTATTTCAGCATGGGTCTCTTACCACAGGGTGCAGTCCTTCAGGCACAACCTGCTCCATTGTGGGTCTCTCAAAGGGTCATAAGTCCTACCAGGAAACCTGTTCCAGTGTGGGCTCTTCTTTCTACAGGTCTGCAGGTTCCTGCCAGGAGCCTGTTCCAGCAGAAGCCTCCCATGGGTTCCCAGCCTCCTCTCAGACACCCACCTGCTCCAGTGTGGGTCTCCTCCAGGGGCTGCAGGTGGATCTCTGCGCTCCCATGGACCTCCAAGGGCTGCAGGGGCACAGGCGCCTCACCATGGTCTGCACCATGGACTGCAGGGGAATCTCAGCTCCAGTGCCTTTAGCACATCCTGCCCCTCCTTCTGCACTGACCTTGGTGTCTGCAGAGTTGTTCTTTTCACATATTGTCACTTCTCTCTGAGCTCAATTACATCTGTATTGTAACTTTTTTTTTTTTCCTTCTTGAATTTATCACAGAGGGGCTACTACCTTCTCTGATTGGCCCAGCCTTGGCCAGCAGCACGTCCATCTTGGAGCAAGCTGGCATTGGCTCTGTTGGACATGGGGGAAGCTTCTAGCAGCTTCTCACAGAAGCTATCACTGTGCCTCTCTCCCCACCCCCAGCTACCAAAGCCTGGCCACACAAACCAAATACACCTAACCAAAAATGTCATGTGTCATGTGTTTAGCAGTAATGAAATGTTTTGTCTGTGTTGCAGAAATGATTAGTAGTGTGGAGTTCAGGTAAAATGGAACCTCTGTTTGATAGGTAATCCTTGTTACTTTTTCTAGCTGAGCTTCTAGTAACTAGGAGAGTCTCAAACAGTGATCCAGGTTGAACTCTGTAGTAAGAGGACAATTTAAAGAATGTATAACTTTGTAAATGGAGTAGGAAAAGATGAAGCCATATAAATTCACTGGATTCTGTCTTAAAAGAAGTTCATGAGTTACACACTGGAGAAGGTATTTAAGAGAACCTGGCTTATGTGTCTGAATACAGCATTAACTGACCCCAGAATTTTCTACCCCTCCCCACTAGATGTCTTCCAGCAGGATGCCACCTTTCTCCTCATGACAGTAGACATGGACCGTCAAGCTGGCGAAGAGAGCAACGGGCAGAGACTACCTGGTTGATGAGCTGTGTTAATATTCCCACCTCGTTTTCATAAAATGTCACCAAGTACTGTGACAGCAATAAACTTCAAAACTCAAACTTAATTAAAGCACATTTAACACAGATGTTGCTACTGGCAACAAAGTAGCACTGTCACTGTAACCTCTTCTGTCAAGGTGACTGCTGCCAGTCTTCCAAAATGTAGTATCTAATGTACTCCTTGAACATATAAATTATCCTTGAATATGTAAGTAGTATTCAGATTTTGTATGTACTATGCAATCAGACAGCAGAAAGCAACTTTTCTGCAAAGAGATTTATTTTTCCTTGCAATTCCTTTTCTCTGGACATTAATTTTATTGGGAGCAAACAGGTCCAAAAAAGTGTTTAAGGAGTTCTATTAAGAATGGGGGAAGCTTACTGATTTTTTAGTGAGATTCAGATTAACATATTGTTAAGTATAAGTATAAGTATAGCCTTTCATTCTCCCAAGTGGTCCAAGTGCTTTAAGATATATATACGGACACTTTTTCAGACTGCCACCAGCCCCCGTTCACAATTCACAAATACTTCCTAGGTCTGTTGAAAGGACAGAGAGACAGATACTTTTCCACCCTGTAGGACATTCAAATGAATAGCTGAAAGTGTCAGAAGCAGGGCAGATCTAAATTCCTTACCCATTTATCTCCTGGAGATACAGCAGGTAACACAACATTTGATTGTGCAATACTGTCAGCAGTTACCCATCTTCTACAAACTTCTTCCCCGAAAGGAACTAATTTTTACATATGTATTCCCAGAAATACTTTTTTTTTGCCTGAATTTGCATTAGATAGGGCAGATATGTGATGGATGCAGGTCAGGATTTGGCATACAATCTCTGTACACAATTAGCGATAGAGCTCCTGATTTCTCTATATGGAGCAGTAGATCAACAAAAAATGAGTCTTTAAGCCTTCATAAAAATTTGTGGACATTTCAGTAAGCAGGGTCCTCTGTCCATGCAGCTGTTGCTTCTTTTACTACAAGTATGTGCCTCACTTCCCCTCACTGTCTTTCCCACACTGTTCATATTTTCCTCCCTTTCCTCTGTGCCATCTGAAACCTTTCATTTCCCTTTCCTTCCCACTCCTTGTTTCCCTTTTTAGCTAGACAGCTAAAATAGAAGTCACATCCACCTCAAAGCCCCAGCAGGTACTGTGTGCCTGCCGTGGCACACTCCCAGGGGCCAGGCCACCTGGCTGCCCCTCCTCCCGTGCTGCACTCTGCCAGCCTTCCCTCAGCTTGGAAAGGGGCACAGACTCCTCTCCTACCACAGAATCTCACAGGACTTACAGGAGCTCCTTCACTGCCTGCAGGCTTCTACTGCCTGACAAATTTAAGATGAACTGGACAATGGATTAAAAAGCTATCACAGATAACTGACAGACACAGACATTGTGACTCTATTAGAAAGCCAATAAATCATTAAAATAATGCTGAATTTCATGATATATACACACATAACAGAATTCTCTTAACCAGGACTTCCATTAGTTAAAGAAATGAAGATATTGATTATTTGTTTGGATTTTTTTTTTTTGTCAACTTGTACTTTTAAATATCCACAGCCCACGAAGATCATTCACTTCTGACAGGATTTTTCTTCCAGATTGCATGCACCACTGATTTTAGTCTGGCTCATGTACAATCAGAGTTCCATTACTTTACACTGTAATTAAGGTTATGTGAATCAATTATTAAATTAATTCCAGGGTTATAAAGCTATCATTAAAGTCAGAGAATGATTCAGGAAATTAACAGGTATTGGATAGGTAACACTGCAGACAAAACTGCCTTGAATGCTTTTCTCCCACAGCAAGAGTTCCTCTTGAAGTTTCTTAAAACTAGTTTAACAAATTTAATGGTGTCAGAAATAATGGTCCTACTCTGGCTTCAGGGTTTGGCCAAGCAACCACAAAAAATATATTAATTATTTTTATACTGCTTTAGTCCATTTAGTTTTTACACTGCGTTCTAGCTGCTATTTCCTTGTGTTCGAATGCAACAGAACTGTAGCTCATTTCCTTGGCTGACAATGCATCTTCAGAACAGTTACAGCAGCATATTTAAATGTGTACTGAAAATATAGAAGCACTGGTTCATTACACAAAGTTTATATATTTTGAAATTTCCCATTCTCTTTTTAAAACTGTAACTTCTTACAGAATGAACAGATTTACTAATAGAAAACAACTTCAAGATGCAGTCACCAAAGGCAGTACACAAACCATTTAAAAAGAAATCTAGTTAGCATAATTTTTAATTTGGAAAAATAATTTAAAGACAATATTAAAATGCAGACATAGGAACAAGGAAAATAAACGTTTGAAATAATAGAATAAACTAATTACACATGGAATACTCTCAATTTGATGCTAAACTATGCTAATATTTTTAGGTTTTCCTGCTTAGAAATCTGTCATGTACTTCTCTAACTTCCTTTTACAGTTCTATGATTGACATAGGGATGACTCAAACACATTAAGACAACTTCATATTTAACATTGAACTCCCCAGCTTGCATCTGTTTTATTTATAATGACAAATTATTGTATTGTAAGAGTTGCTTACCATACAATCAGAAAATAATCTTCAAACTGCATCTTCCAAAATACAATTTTAAGTCTCTTTCAAACACCAACATTTTTTCAATGCAGTCTTTAGTCTGCCTTTAAAGCCAATTACAGTAATCTAATGGTTTTTTTTTTTTGTTTGTTTGTTTGTTTGTGTTTTTTTTTGTCTTGGAGATGTACTCACTGAAGCACATATTACTGAAAGAGTTTTCAAAAGGATACCACCTAAGATTTCTTGGCTCAGAGAAGTTATATGTATTGAACGGGATTAAACAACATACAACATTTTCCTTTTGGGGGTGGGATTTTCATGAGTGCGGTGTCTATATGTAGATTCAGCTTTTTAACCAGTCTTGTTTAGCCAATTTGTGATTACTTGGCCTGCTATTGATTTCTTAGACTGAAAGGTTGCATTCGTAGGAGATTTCAGCACCAATACACAGTATGTTGAGAAATTTAATGTAAATTTAGTATTTCTAATTCGCTGTTTCTTTGTTTAGAGCCTTGATTAATTTCATAAAATCCTACCACTCATTATACAAGTATAAACTGGCTTATAGCAAAGCAGAGTCAATAATCAATTGTAGGAGGCGAAAGCAAAATAAAAATAATGGACAGTCACCACTTTGGCTTGAGCTGAGACAGACAGCACAAGCTACAAGAAACACAGAAGTCAGGAAATAGCATGACACCTAATCATTAATTCTTTGCTAGTTTTTTTGGTTTTTTTTTTTTGTGCAGCACCATGAGACAGAGACAAAAAATATCCTCTGAAGAAATGTCTGGTACAAAAGCTGTTCACATACTACATGAGAGGCAGCATCACTTGAGAGCATTTTCCCTTTTTAGGCTTCTCCCCTTAGACCCTGGTCTTGCTATCTGCTCCAAAACAACACATCAAAGCTCCTAAGGGGAACCGACAAAACGTGGAACAACCCAAATATCCCAAAGCAGAAGCTTCTAGGATTAGGTCTGACAGCAGCTGGTAAAGCTGGGAAAATTGTGTAAACACGATTTCAAGAGAAGTAGTGAAAAGTTAAGAAACTACAACTTTGAAAGAATTAGTGACACTTCTATGTCCTCACAGTGCCAGAAATTTCTCCTGGTAGCAGAAATTTCTCCTGCTGTATTGGCATAAGGTACTAGAAGGAAAGGCAGCTGATTGCTCCCTCTGGTTTAGCAAGAGTGCCGTGATGGGTTAATTCACAATCAGGGGTTCACTCTGCATCAGAGACAAGAAACCCAGCCAGCTGACATAGCTGCATCTGGACCTTTCCTACATGACAAGTTAAGGTCAGTAGGGCTGACTTGAGCTGGCTCTCACAGCTCGGCTTTCATCCTAGCTGACCCCAGAGGTCTTCAGTATGGAGAAAGAGAAGCATAGCCAAATGGACAAGTCTTCCTACCGAAAGGCTGGCGGGATAGTCCTTCCTGCAACACATATGTCTTAAGAGGGGGCTCACATTCATAATTTATATTAGACATGAACATTTAGGTTACCAACATCAGATGAGGGGGGAATCACACATAAATGGCAAATGCAAGACAAGACATCTTCCCACAGGAAGCCTAGTGCTTTGTTATCAACATCTTCCCATGGATCAGCAGACAACCAGCCACACTGGGTAAAAAAGGAGCAAGATGAGAAGGAAAAAGCCCGGCTCAAACCACGATAATTTTTACAGACATAGGCTGCTCACCCTTATACCCAGGAACTTCAGCACAGCCTGGTAACTCAGCTGCAGAAATCAATACAATCTCCTAAATTTCAGAAAGCCAGCCCCACACTCTATTACACACAGATTTCATGCCCTGCAAGGCCACAGATGCATAAATTAGTAAGCAGATGGAGAGACTGCCCAAATTATGTTTTTAACTGTAAATACAGATCATATTCCAAAGTACATAACACAGATTTCTAGTCTTCTATTTTTAATAATGACTAGTATCAAATAATGAGCAAAAAATATATACAGAAGTCAATTCTCTTATTTGAGATATTGTCCATAAAAGGGATTTTTAACCTGTTTTATCTAAGCAAAAAGGACACAGGACTGGTCATCATGTTATGAGAGAAACACAGAGGAAAAGTTTACATGCATATTTGTGTGTGTGCATATATATATGCACATATGTATGAGTATAGACAGCACCTTGTTTGAAAGAATCATTGGTCACTTGCCTTATGACTTTAAGATAGCACAAGACCATGACCTGGCATAGCCAAATGACAGGTTTTTGCTGTGCATTTGTGTGGATGCATACAACAGGCAGCCATTGCATTGTGCTGCTAGACGTGCATCACTATATTTCTCAGCCGTATGGGCTCATCCTCAGAAAAATTAGATTTATCTGACACTGAAAACATTGACAGAGCCTCCTGAACCAATGTATGCAATCTGTACTACACTCTGGCAAAGAAGGAATCCAGTCCCACTAAAGTACTTGAGAAAAAGTTTAGGGTGCTTGTAAGCAAAGCTAGATTCAGCAGTCCTTTATCAGATACTCAATCCTTTCACTTCTCTATATATTTTCCTGCAGAGGATATTTTCCCTTTTCCTTAGCGTTAAACAAGTAATCTATCACAACTGGCAAAATATTTAATGCTATGGATACCAGCCCAGATGGACTGTCTATAGTTATAAAATTGCCTGCCTCAACTTGTAAATTCAGGAAAAAAAAAGATATCTTGTAAAAGTCAGGTGTCTGCAATGCCAGCTAGCACAATGATACACATCTACTATTTTAAATGCAAGAAATGAAGAGTGAGTTTAATAAATACATATATATCATCACATTTTAAAATATGCACATCAATAAATGTGTGTGCACACTTAAGAATCCAGTTAGGAAATCTGATGTCCAACAAATCATTTTTGCATCAGTTATCCAGACTCCAATTATTCAGCAATACTCCAAAAGCATAGAAATGCCCATACCACTTCTATAACCAACAAACGTGCCTGAGTGTTGTGATAACCAGAGTTCTGTGTTGCTGTCGGTGCAAACACATCTTTAGTGTACTTTTACCAACAAAGTAGGACAAGAAGAACAAAGCTGGTTACAATCACCCAAGCTGTGTGACACCCTGTTCAAATGTTGGTATAGCTCTGTAGTACAGCCACAATATAACCAGGTACTCTGAACTGCTGGATATATCCTATGCACTTATTTAAAAACATTTATATTCTAAATTTATCAAGCTAAAGACCAGGATTTTTTTTCATTAATCAAAGAACTGATGGGCTAGGTTCTATAATCAACTCAGAGATTTTTGATGAAAGATTATCTTTTGGATCATTTCTATTCCATGGAAAATATGGAAAAGTACTTATTAGGAAAAAAAGTGTCATAAATGAATGCTGAAAGTTGTCATCCACAGTAACATGCTCACAAATGTGACAGACATTGACTTTAATATATTCTAGCTATATTAACACACCATAGGTATATTAGTTATCTTGCCTAATGTATGCCAAGACAGGCTTTGGATAGGCTTTATAATATTGGATATGTGAGCAGAAGTGATGTAATTTACAGGGTTCTTTTTGCATTATAAGTCTGACTGTGAATAATAGGCCAGGTTCATGGTACAAATATCAGCATCGAGGAGCATTTTTTCCCACTTAGGATATGCATATAGTTACTCTACCACAATATCTTCCAAAATTCTGTAATCACCTATTATGTCGTGTGTGGGAACTAACAAAAAAACAAACAAACAAAAAAAAAACAACAAAAAACCAAAAAATAAAACCAAAACCACCAAAAAAACTTACCTTCTGGTTTCCGTACAGCAGAAAATTGCTTACTAAAGCTACTTCCTACCATAAGGAAATAAAGCAAACTAAGGTGATGCTTTTAAACTAGTGTTCACTGGCTGTTTTGGATAGAAATCCACATTTATTCCTTGGAAGCCATTCACAAGAAAAGGTTTGTATATTCAGTAAAACAAAACAAAACAAAAACAACAGCCTGCACTGCATAACATTTTAAAAAAAAGTGTATTGGATAAACACTGATCCCATGATTTAAAGACTGGCTGTAACTTCTTGCTTGATTTCTGTCAAGCCTGCAAACACATTTATACAACTTGCTCTGCAGCATTTTCCTCACTACCACATCTGAAAAATTCCACCCACTCTAAAGCAATCTTTTTAAATGTTAAGACATGGCAGAATTTGTTTTCTTCATATTTATAACCATGGTAAATGGCTGATGATAAAATTTTGGTTTTGAGCTGTACATTTCACAACAATTTTGCAAGGTTGTCATGAAGCATGTAAGTACATGCTGGAAATGTCACAGAATGTGATTTTTCCTTTCAAAATGAAACATATGGCATTTCGTTTTACCTAGTGCACATCTTGAAACAAGCATATAAATTCTTTGGTACATGTGCACATTATAGTATAAGTACAAAGACATTATTTTTAGTAAGGTTCTTGGACAAGCAAGAATAGGGCAACTGTGGCTGGATAAACCAGGCATGGTGATGATCATGCAAATCAGCAGAATTTTTTTTCTACATGTAGAGTAATCTTAATTCCATTATTATGCAGGAACAGGAATATTTTATCTCTGTCTACAAAAGGCATAATTATTTTCCATTTATTTGTTTCATTCCAGCAGCTATCAGTTTTCCCCATGTTTACTGCTATTCAATTACTCCATAAACAGGAAATGCAACACATTTGTATCTATTATAATTTTGATGATGAAATATTACTTATTCTCACTGTTACACTTCATGAGGCAATGCTTTTGGCTCTGCATAATTATTACCAGTTTGACAATAATTACATAACTTAAGCTTGCTTCTTCATTGTTCATTGAACTCCTTTATTTCCTCTGACTTTTTTGCAGATGACAGAATTCTATGTCTTGAACCATGACCTTCATATTTCAGTTTGTAATATTGCCTACATAAGCAAGTAAATATGCTGAAAAACTCCTCTTTAATTTTATCCATCATATAGTTTCCCACATCAGCTTCCACTGTATTAATTAGTATATAAATTAAGAGAACAAGTGTCTTACAAAGCCAAAAACATACTAGTATCTTTTCCCAAATGATTTTCAAAAATTTTCCTTACCTCAAAAGCCAAAGCGAGTGAAAATAGCATAGAGTCCTGAAGTCCAAAACACATGAAATAATCTAACACTAAAAGTTTATTGAGTCATACAATCCAGATATTTTTAGATTTCAGTTCATGCTCATGAAAGTTATTTTAAAACTTTGCCATGTAATCATAGCAATAGGTTATTTTGGTAGTTTAATACTAGAGAAAGAAAATATCTGGCCGACTCACTAGTTATCACACCTGTGAGTAAGCAGCACGCCAGCAAAGATAGAGGTAGTGCTGGTAGCGCTGGTCAGAGTGTTGCAGCATGGCCCACAGACTCCCACACAGAAAGGCACCAACACTGCACGCAGTCTTCTCCATCATTTCAGTCAGAAACCGGGCCTTGGCAATAGCAACCAGCACAAGGCCAAACACAAAGCAGGCTTTGACAAGGGAACAAGTCAGAAAAACATATGCAGCATAAGATTATCAGTAGAAAACATATATAGCTGCAGACAAAGGAGGAGCCTAGTTAAACAAAAAATAAATTAGTTAAGTGATAGAAATAATATCAGTATGAGCAACTGGTAAAACACTGACCTGGTATTTCTAGTTGCACTGCCATCATTAGACATCATTCCTAGACTTGGGGAAATGTTCCAAATTAGAATTTGGCTGTATTGGAACTACTGTGAGCAGTGTTTTGGAGTCACGTAAAACCACCTTATGTGCTTTACAAATACACTCCCTGAAGCAGTCACCAGGTGTTGAATTATTTCCCTTTTAATTTAATTAGAGACCATAAGGACTATGAATAGCACCCAACTGGTTAGATTAAAAACTCACATTGAGTTGCAAGGAAACGTGATCCAGCACAACTGCCAACAGGAAGAATCTCTCCTAAACAAAAACATAAGCTTACAAAAAAAAAAAAAAAAAAGTTACACTTGTTAGAAGAAAAAAACCCTAACAAAATAAAAACCAACCAACAAACCTCAACACTTAAAAACCCTCTTGAAATGCAAGCCCTTGAAGAATTGCTAGAGCTTTAAAGCCTAGAAAGTAGCTGAACTTTGTTGCAAAAATAATATTCCTAAACTAGTTCCATAATTTTGACTTTAGTTTCCCCCTCCATCCACTTGAGCTTGAACATTACCACTATGCTCTACATCCTTTGGTGTTTTCTTGCATTACAGATCAGAGCTGCTAATTACTAGTTGCATCCTTATAGCAGTTGCAAAGTATTTCAGGATTGTTTCATGTGAGCAGCAACCAAAGGTGCAGGGAAGAGAATCCTACACAATGAACAGTTCCTTTTATATAAGAGCATGATTACACAGAGAATTTTGACCGTTTATGTTCTATCGCAAGTTCCTCTTGTAGTTTCTCTTATATTTCTCTTACATTTCTCTTGTATTTTCCTCTTCACAACAGGTGAAGGTAGACAGGTAAGCTGGAAGAAACCAAGTTTGAAGTATAAAAGCCTTGACAAAGTGACACAGAAAAATGCAAGTGGATTGCAGGACTAAAACTATACAAAATAAAAGGCTGTACATAGACAGCAAAATACAGATAAAAACCAATACTGCCTTTTTTTTCTTTCTTTCCCTTGAAATCAAATTTCAGGTCATCTACACTGAAAGTTTCAGACAAACTATAGTAAAATTAGTGCAGGATTTCAAAGTTAGGCATCTCTGAAAGGCAAAGTATTAGAATAGATACTGTAGGGTCGAATGGTTTTTTTACTTCTTTCTCCAATTATAACACAATCATCTCATTTAGAGGAAATTTTAAAAAAGGAAAAAGTAGAAGTTAAAGATTCAAGGTAAATTACCAGTGTCTGTTGCGAATGGGTTTTGGCTCTCTCAGAAGTCCAAGACAGACAAGATTCATCCCTTAAACACAGTTATGTACAAACCATTTCGCTCCCTGATGAAGGATAACAATTCTGCAAGTAATTTTTCCACCACTTAAAGATTTATAATTACTGGTGGGAAAAAGACAAGAACCATAAGAAGGTCAAAATGAAATATAATGACTAAGAATGAGGCATGCTAACATAAGTGCAACTGTCAAAAGAAGTCAATATCAATGTTGGGATTTATGAAGGGAAGATAAATGCAAAATTAAAAAGTTTTACAAGTAGATTTAGTGTCTTTTCTTACAGTTATCACTGAAATTCGTGAACAGAATATTTGGCTCAACATCTACTAGCAAACTGCAATTCAGATTAAACTGTTGCTATGCATATGACATTTTATTGTTTGGCAAACTGCTGGAGTAATAAATCATCCTTTTAATTTCAAAGATAACCTCTTACAAATTTCTCATAATTACACTTCTTGTTTCGGGCTCAAGACATTTCAGAGATAAATACAATTGATATGATGTATATGTTGGCTGAGCTGATAAGACAAAAGCCGCAAAATAATATATAAAATTCTTCTTCCTGTTATTTCTACCTTTGGCTGAGTTTCTTTTATAACAGATGGAATGTACTACAAGTACTCACCTGAAAGGGCACAAGCTGCCTGAAAAATAGCATAGAGAACTTTGCTATTGATTATATCTATTACGTAAAAGGTCTTTATATAGAACTTCGGTTTTAGTGTATTCTACAGAAGTTACTGAAGAGTATTGTTTTATATTATGTAGCAGAGCAATTTTAAAAAATTTCAGGAATAAACTACTTTTCTATCAGATTCCTAGAGTAAAGAACTTGAATTTGATTAAATCTTAGAGGACCTTTCCATGAGCTTGAAGCAATTTGAAATAAATAGCTATTTCCAAGTATGAATATAAGTTCAAAGGCAGATGCATCATATGCCTAAAGATATAATTCAACACAAAGTTAGATACTTGCCTGAGTGACCTTTTTTTTCTTTAAAGAAAACAAAACCAAAAAACCCCAGGCTCATATATATTTTGACTGTATTTAATACCTGTGGAAGAAAGAAGCATATTTTTTGGTACTGATGAAAAAAAAGTTAAAGATTTTGTTTATGCAAGCCAGTATCATTTTGTCCTTGGTAAAGGAGCCGTGAAAGTCAATGCTAACACTCATATAGCCAAAAAGAGCTTTTTTATTTTTAGAACAATGTAGAGATTAGTCAGAACACCCATGCATCAGGCAGCAAATTGATCAGAGATTTCATTGTGCTCCAATTTAGAACATCATGACTCTTTCTACTTTGATCTGAAATGTTGCACACAGGTGAATTCCAAAGAAACAGATTCAACCTTGCACGGCAAACTTTGTATTCCCAAGACACAAGCAGGGAAGTGTGTTTATATTTCAGCCTGAAACAGCAGTGCATCCTGGCCGCAAGGAATGCCAGCAGCATCCCGGTCTGTGCTAACAAGGGCACAGCCAGGAGGCTGAAGGGAGGGTTAGTCTCCCCTGCTCAGTGCTAGTGAGACAATATTTAGGATACGGTGTCCAGTTTTGGACACTCAGTACAAAGCACGTGCTGGACAACTGAGTCAAGTTCAGCGAGGGGCGGCTAAGCCAAGCCCTTGCCCTTTAGGAAGGAGCTCTTTGCACTGAGCTGGAAGATGAGACACGATAAACATGAGCTAAAAACAGATTGCAATTTGATATAAGGGGGAAAGGACTTGTGGCAGGGAGCAGGGAAAGCACTGTGGGGATAATTAGGCAGTGAAACAAGTTCTCCAAAGAGGTTGTGCAGTTTCCATCACTGTCGATTTTTAAGACCTGGTCTCAACTCTGTGTTGATCCTGCTTTGAGCAAGAAATCAGACTAGGGAACCTCCCAAGGCCCCTTTGAACCCAATTACTCTATAATTGTAATGCAGAATTATACACATGTATTTTTGCACAAATAGAGCCTTTGATTTTGGTGGTTGTCTTGACTAATCTGAAGACTTGTTGTAGCAGGCAACCGTCTCCTGTTGCAAACTGCCTCTGTTCAAGAACCACAGAAAATAGAAGAAAAACTTCAGGACAAACAGAACACGTGACTGGAATCTCAACTCACTCCCAGGGCAGTGCTGCTAAAATATAATGGGATTTTGTTGATTTTTTTCTTTTTAATTTAACCATTTCCTTTAAACCTATGTGCATGCCCACCCATATCTAGTAGTGTTTGAAATGCAGCCACATGAAGAGTTATATACACACGTGTATTTACTAGCCAGGACCTATTTTGCAAGAGATCCAAACACACCACTACATACTATGTTTTTACTATGGGCTTAATTCTCTTTCGGGTTTTTTCCCAGTTGCATGTGGGAAAGTTCAAGTCTATTTCCACCAACAACAGGATACAATAATATATCAGTATAGACACACTGATTCTCCATTATTGAAAGGGATGAATTTGTTGAACCACCAGTCACTTTATCAGGCTGTTTACTGTACTGTCATTAAAGCAAGTTGGTTAATTAAGTTCATATGAAGAGGGGTGATACCCAGGCATGAAGCTCAGGCCTAAAATACTGAGTCAATTAGTTATAATTAGGATACCGAGTCAATTAATTTAAAAAATGAAAACAAGTTCAATTTTCACTAACAACTCAATCTTTATTTTTGATATCTATTCAATTTTCAAATTTCAGAGTATGTTGTGATGCTAAGACACTTCAAATTAAACCTAATTTGAGTATTCTAATGAAGCAACAATACTAATTTGGTGTTCATTTTCAGCTCCAGAGTCCTGAGAAGTTACAGGCAATTTTGCTGTTTACAAAAGTAGACATTCATTTAGATTGACGTTCAACAGAGCAGATATTAGTACAACCATAGTACCAGATTAACTTATCTAACTCCCTTTAGACTCCTGGAAAAAAAACCCAAAAAAACCCCAATAAAAACAACAACAAAAAAACCCCACAACTTAATTCTGCATGGAATTAGCCTGTGTGCAGGTACGAGTAGTGGCAAGAATGGAATCCCTTATGTTGAGTTATAATTTCAAACAGGCATCCTTATCAATAACAAGGAAGGGGCCTTCTCAGCAGGCAAACGTTTGGAACCCTGGCTGTGAAGTGCAAAGTTATGTACTACAAAAGCTCTCAAGTTAAATAAACCAATCCCAGAATGTAACTGGGGGAAGAAGTCATTATTACAGGGAAGGTCTATAAGGAGGACACTGAATAAGTAAAGTTGTCTAACCAAGCATGTTTCACTGATAAGAGAGACCAATACTATCAGACAAACGACATCAGCATTACGTTGTTTCATTTTATAGCATAAGACTTTTCTGCAGTACAAAGGATCAATGCCAGATTTATCTAAGTCTATCAATATAAGAAACACCAAATTTGATTTCTTCCATTTTCTGTTACAGGGTTGAAATTGAGAAAAAGTTTACCTTATTCTCATTTACAGTCAAAATAAAATATTCGGAGCAAGTCATACGTCAAGAAGGCAGCTGACAGTAAGTCTCCCTAAAGCTATAGCTACCAACTCATCCCGATACCAAGGAGACAGAGATGCCATAAAATAGCAGCAATGAAACGCCAAAATAGATTTGTGAGAAGCAGCACTGATTTGTCAGGAAGTCAAACTCATCTATCCAGTCTCACTAGTGACTATAGAACACATACACAAAAAACCCCAACAACAACAAAACAAAATAATATTTCAAAGGAAAAATTGAAAAAAAAAATGTCTTGGGTACATCAGACAGTAAGAAAGTGCGAGGGAATTTCTACCTTCTTTAAAAAAAATAAGTTCTCCATGTTAGCCTAAGGCTCAGTTTTGTGCAATCTTCAGTTTAGTTTTATGCTTTTTTGTGCATGCATCTACTACTTTTTCTGCTCATATTTCTCACAAGTTTCCATGAAACACTCTCTTCTTCTCACCTCACATGGCTTATGATATATGCCTGAAATAGGTTCTTCATTATGACATACCTACTTTTTTCCCTTTGACCAACAATATCTTTTTCTTAGTTGTATGTAGTAATTGTTATTCTAGGTATCTTTTCAGCTTGGAAACCCAGGGTTGTTTTCTTAATGCACTGTTACAGTATGTTTATGGAAAGCAGGAAAAAAGTTTGGACTTCTAACAGTTTATTAATTTTCCTTTTCCAGGTAGTGCTGTTTCACTGCCTGTCATGCACTAGTTTCATTTGTTTTCCTTTTACTGTGTTTACGGACCATAGACTGTTGAATGGAAACAAAGAAATCAGGAGGAAAAAAAAAAAAAGAAATTTTTCCGAGAAAACTTTTCTTTTCACGTTTGATATACAGCTTTAAGAAAGCAGATATATCATCAGCAAAACAGAAAATTATTTTTACATTAACTTTTTCTAGTAAAAGCATTATAAAAATGTACACATTATAAGCAATCTTATGAAGGCACCACTTGAAAAATCACGGTTTGCTGCTGCATGCCAATATCAACTGGTTTCTCAGGATAATTCATTGACTTAGCAATGGTTCCCAGGAGTTTGGTATCAATTTTCTGGAGCATTCAGCATTTTAAAAAAAATATCATTCAGTGCAGTACAGACAGAGTACCAGTATAGACCAGTCTGTTGCGATGTGCTAACACATTAATGATGCAATTTGAAACCCATCATTATGAACAGATTAATGAAGTGAATGTGAACATTAATTTATGCTAAGACTTCACTTGAAAAAATTCTAGCTGCCCATTATTAGAATTATTGACTCCTCATGGTACCTCCTGGATGCTGTTGGACAAATAGTAGCTTAGGAACTGGACTGTCAACACTGTCAATGCACTTCCCAAAATCTAGGTTTTACTGAGAATTTTATAAAGTCTTAAAGAAAAACAACATAAGAAAGAGATAGCTGCTTAAGTCTCCAGGTAGGCTTAGACCACTAAAGCTAAAACCACTGTGATTTTTTTCTAATAGTTCTGAGGAAAACCGTTGCTTCCTAAACAGCAGCAGAAACATTCCTCAATTTTAGCCCAGTATCTTAACAAAAATTACATTTCTCTAGCTGGCATCACCCACAACCTTGAAATAGGTTAATGTTTCTGAATGAACTATACACAAGAAATCCTCATTTGAACAACTTTTGTGTTGTTTTAATACGCTTGCCTGGCTTCTAAATCCAAATCAAGGCTGTAAGAACTTGTATATGTGTGTACTTTGTGCCCTTTTAACACCAATCTTCTCAGAAGATGAGTTTCTGTTACTTGCCAATTGATCTTGTAACCTGAATAGATTATCTATTTTTTCAAATAACAATTAAAAAGAAATAAAATTATCACTAATATAATTTAATTCAGAAAGATTTTGTGCTGCTGAGAAAGTCATCAAAAGAAGCAGGCAAAAAGACTCTTGTCTTTCACAATGTACATGTGCCCAGATAATAAAAGATACTTTTAGTGATCCACTAATTGACTCTCCTGATAACTTACATCATAATGAAGCATAGTTATAGTCTTTGTTGTACATTCAATAGAGTAATTTGAAAAGTCTTCAATAACTATTTCTTGATACATAATGTACCCATAAATCTATTAAAGGTCAGAAAGGTGGAACACCTCTCCTATGAGAACAGGCTGAGAGAGTTGGGGTTGCTCAGTTTGGAGAAGAGAAGGCTCCAGGGAGATGTCATTGTGGCCTCTCAATGTCTGAAGCCTTATATGACAGACTGGAAGAGTGTCATTACCAAGGCCTGTAGAAACAGGACATGAGACAACAGTTTTAAGTTGAAAGATGGTAGATTTTGGGTAGATTTAGATGGGATATAAGGAAGAAAATTTATTTTGTTTGTTGGGAGTTTTGGGATGTTTTATTGGTTTTTGCTTACTTGTTTAGTTTTACACAATGAGGGTGGTGAGACACTGGGACAGATTGACCAGAAAACCTGTGGATGCCCCATAGGTGTAAATGTTCGAGTCTGGGTTGGGCAGAACCTTGAGCAACCTGCTCTAGTGGCTGGTGACCCTGCCCGTGTCAGGAAGGTTGGAACTAGATGATCATTAAGGTCCCTTCCAACCCAAACTGTGATTCTAGTTTAAACCCCTTTTTGCTTATTCAGCTCTCAACAGTATTTCTGTGGCATACTCTACATTGTACTCTATTTCCTGACTTCCTTCAGTTACTGGTGATGGCATTTTCATTCTACAGCTAGAGAATGAGATGGGTACATCCAGAACTGCGTAATACACCCATAATTTATTAGTCGAAAAAGCCTTGCAAAATAAGTTTCTGGTTTCCCATAGACCACAAAGAAAAAAGATTGAAAAAAAAAAAAAAAAAAAAAAAAAAAGGAAAAGAAAAGGTTTAGCTTTAGGCATGTCCTAGATTGGCTAAGCCATTATGACATGTGACAGACGACGGTTAAGAGAAAAAAACAATCTTGTCCTAAATCTGAATATCATTTGCCACTCATCAACATTTCTGATAGCATGACCAGCTGCATCTTATCACATCATGGAATTGTTCCATTGGCAAAAATAATGGCATAAAAATAAACCAGTCAAGTCTAACTAGATACGCTATGTAATAAAGAAAAATCCCCAAGTATTATTTATATTTTTCTCAGGTAAGAGAAATATTAAATAATTGCATAGGGAAACAGAAAACTTAATTCATGTTTTGGAATAAATAGTTTTTTGAACAGAGTACATCAATAGTAACGGTAGGGGGAATTTTATCTGTAAAATTACAGCAATGAAAAGCTGGACAAATCATAATAGATGATCCTGTCCAATCCTGTGCATTCCCTAGGACTGAAGATTTGTGTATTTTGCATACTTCAGTTTTGCCAACCTTAATACAAGAGTTATTTCCATGGACTGATAATGTGAATCTTATCAAATGGACAGGTCTGCCTTGTATGACTGCTTCATATTCAAACACATTACTTTGCCAGTCTTTTTGTTTACCTCAGGAAAGGCAGGAATACTTCTGTTTTCCCAGAATTTATTGTAAGTAGCAAACAGTGGCACAAATGCAGCTGTCCCTCATAGTCAGAGCACAGCTTATTTCTGAAAATGCTGGATTCCAGCTAGTGCTGGAAAACATAAGCCATGCTGAGTTACAAGCCATTTGGTGCATAAAATACAGTGGGGAAAAAAGGTAACAGGCAGAGCTGTTTCAACATTTAAGACTCAGAATATTAAACCCCCATTTTTACAGGATAAAAGCTCATACCCAAGGGAAGGCAAACAATGGAGTATTAGAAAGCTGCATACTAGGTATGAGATGTGCTTTCTCAGCAGCAAGAGAAATAATCTCTGGAGACCATTTTATTTGTTATAACCTCCATACAAGAATCACAGCAGAAAGCAACACAAAGTACATCCATATTTTTGTAAACTATCATAACAGCCTGTAATTACATTTGTTCTACACACTTTCCTGTGCTGCTATCTTTGAAGTTTATTAACACTAATTACTGGACTTTGCATCTTACAATGCATAGTTAATCCAAGATTTCAACAGAAAAACATATGTATCCTGCAAGTGGCTGTTTTAATAGTCAAACACAACTCATCTCCTGATTTAAATGAGTGGGGAGAATGAAAATATGGCCTTTTGAGATCTCTTCAAGACACCTCCTTCTACAGTGCACTCTTTTCATTATAAGTGTGATACCATCAAGCAAGTTTCTACAAATCTTTTTGAAGTATTTAATGAGATATGAGAAAGAAAAAAAGAAGGTATTTTAAAGGGCTATAATACTAAGTTGCAGAAAGTAGGTTTTGATTTAAGCAATTTTCAGAAAATTCTAACAAACCACCTAAATATCATTATAATGTTCTCTGTAAAATTAAATGCTATAAGAGTTTTGCAACTTCCAATTTTTGTAAAACAACTAGTGGCTGGAATATGTTCAGAAGGCACCATTTCAGCCCTTTTAACTGATGTTTTCAAAGACTGAATTTATTCTTACTCATTTAATATTTGTAAGATGGCAGCACTGCCATCTTATAAGCAGGGATTCAGAGAACACTGTGTCTGCACATGAAACTGCTAATAGCAGTTGCATCTGAAATCATTGATAAATCTATTACATTAAATACACAGCAAAACTGTCAGACCTCTTTTTAGAACAGTAACTCAAAACTAGAAATGTTTCCTATTCGGAGGACTGATTCTGTAGTGACATAGAAATAGCATTTTAACCCAACACTGAAATACACTTTGATGAAGCGAAATTCAGGTAATTAAACATAACTTCAAAAGACAATCTGACAACTTTTTAGAAAGAAGAGAGCAGCAATATAACCATCAAGTTGAAGGAAAATAACTGCATGTATACCGTATGGGTAGTCACAGACTGCCCATTTATAACATAAGATGCTAAAAAGTCAGCCTATGAAGATGCTGGAATAATGGCTAATTTTCAGTCAGTTAAGCCTGAATGAGATACATTTACATAAAAATCCTTTGATCTGAACATTGAGCTCTTTGTTCATGTTCTCATTCTGCAACTCCCATCACTACCTCTCATCCCTGTTTGTTGATGAATTGCTGTAGGGTAGTTAAAAAGAAGCCCATTAATAAGCAGCTACCAGAATATATGAATGTTAAAATTACACCAAGACTCCAACTTTGTGTTGACATGAGACTATAAAAAACATTGAAAAGTACTACATTTTATCATCTGTGCAGATTTAAAAAGGATAAGAAGTAACTATTTTAACAACTCTTCTGCCTTCCTCTAAAAACTCCAGAATACCTCATAGAAAAGGAAATATGGGAAATACACTTATAAAGGGATTTACTTCAGTTACAGGCTGGTTTTCATCAAGATTTTCACCATGGCTTCTCACACCAATAAGACATAGATAGAGAAAGGGCAGTTCCACATATACTCAAACCTGCTAAACATGTACTCCAGAGACTGGCATCCACCAGTGGGAAGCTTCACATGTCTACTTCCCCACAACCAGCTAAATATGACTAGTCAAGCTCAACTTATAAAGGCCTTCCAGTAGGCACTTTTGAATACTTCCTTTTTCCTAAACGACTTGCTTATAAAATTATATGCTTCCTCGCACGTAACTAACAGGGAACCAAACACTCACCAGCCAGGAGATAAATTCTTATGCCCATCTCAAAAGCAAGGTGACAATAAGACAGCTCAATGACTACAGTTAAAATCCTGTGATATCACACCAGCTGACTGTTTCAGCTTCCCTAAGTCTAGAAGCATTTTTATTTTTAAAATATTACATTAACGAAAATAGCGTTTAGCTAATGATCTCCTTTTCCAGTGACTATCACCCGGTCACTGATTTTAGAAATCAAACAAAACACAGAAAGGAAGGTTCCATCTGCAGGGCATTCATCCTCATGCTGTGTGTCCCCTGTTGGTTGACACCTTTCAGAAAGGTCTCAATTCCCTGATAAAGAACACTTATCCCTCTCTCTCATGGCCCATTCAGCTTCATCTTGCTCTAACAGTGACAGGCAGTTTTGCACACTAGAGACTGATCTCTTGTAAGCTATGAATCACAGGACTGTCTAAACTTGTTTTCCTGCTGGCATTATTCCAGGCAAAACTTCTACATGAAGCAATACTGTCATGCCAGAATAACTCAACAATTAGTAAAACACAGCATGACCTTGTAAATAACCATGACGGACAGCTAGGGAAGAGTAAAGAGAACAAAGAAAATTTAATTCCACTTTTACACACTCATCTGCAAAAGACAATCTATAGTTTGAATATTCTGAAGAAAAATCCTTAAAAAGAAGTCAAAAGATCAGTTCTGAAGAGTATTTTAAGGACAAGGTAAATGCAAACATAATATTCTCAGCAAAACAATCTAACTTACAATTACCTCAATTAGGGACATCTTCCTCTCTGGAGACTTGCATACATTGCAACTTGTATGACAGTAATTCTCCATTATAACTAACTAGCAAACACAGCCTATTATTCATAAGGCATTATGCTGTATTCATTACTGCTAGGTCATGTGATAAAGCTAATCCCCAGAACCACAAAGGAGCCCAGAGACACAATGGCAGGAATGGGAGCACTCGGCTGCACTCAGACCCATCCCAGGAGCCATCTGCCCATCACAGGCCCATCTCCACCAGCTCAGAGGAGACCAGGGATGCACAAACGCAGGTGGGAACTCAAACCAAGGACTACCAAGCAACAAACATCCTATCTGGATCCCTCCCAGGATTGTCCCAGCACAGCCTCAGCCTCACTGTCCAGGTGTGAAACCCATCACAAGGAGTCAAACAGGAGCAATTTGGAAATCCCTTTGCAGATTAAAAAGGTTGCTATCCAGGAGACACACTGTAGGACGAAAAGAAAAAGCAGTCCCAGGTCACAGGACTTACTATAGGATGTTTGGAGGAGGACCCAGAGATGGGAAAAGCCAGAAGTTTAGCTGATTTGGGATGTAACAAGGGTAGGATAACAGAAGGATAATGAGATATAAAGGCTGGGTCACACATAAATAGGTGGCTAGTCAGTTCAGCCATCTGCCCATGCCTAGTACCTGACCAGCACAGCCCGTCCTGCCCTGTCTACTTATTAAACTACTTTCTACCTCTTTTGTGGGTGAGAAGGCTCTATGCCGTGTGTACATGTGTGGCTGGCCCTGGATATGTAATGTGAGCCCTGTGGGTGCATGTGGGAATACATCTTCATCCTTGCTGCTAGTTGAGCCGGGGGACGTGTAGCTGCAGCACTCCCACCTCACCTCTCAGGCTGATGCATCCTGTGTGAAATATTTCGCTTTAACAGTTCTCAGTTGCTCTCTCCAGGATTACTACACACATTAACTTAATGACAAAAATTAGGGTGCTTTGCCAAAGTCTGTCACTTCTACAAATCAGAAAGAAAATATTTTGAGGATATCATTGTACAGAACTTGTATTAAAGTACAAGGATAGCTAACTGACGTGATCTCACCACCAGAAGGAACACACTGCAATCATTGTTCCTTTAAGAGCTTGTCTGAAAAACACCATTTGCTATACACCATACTGAAGGTGTAAATTCAGCTGGTAACATGCCAAGTTAATTTTAATTTATTCTCTTTTTCAACTATTCTAGACCACAAACAATTTCTTTAACAACAAAGTAACCTCCTCACTCTAACACTTGCAGTAGAAGAGTATACAGACACCTGTTTTCAGGAATTTCTAGTAAAATTATGTTTCAATTATTTAACATAAAAACAAGTAAGTTTTTATGAGGTCAAAACACATTTGAAAGGAGAAACAACTTGAATTAGTGTTTATATTATCTAGTATTCTTGACTACAAAAGTATTTCCAAGTGGAAATCCACCCTAATGTGACTAACAATTAAAGGAAACCATACCATGTCAAAGTCAAGGATTTATCCTAAGATTTTGTCCAAAGGCAAAATGTATCTGCTCCAAAGGACCAGTTAACTTTAGCATATCCATATGTGGTTCTTCATAAGAGTATAGAACAACCTTTCCAAGATAATATGCAGTGTCAACTTTATTATCTAGGTTTTGTGTATATATTCTCATTTGAGAAAGCACAAATCAACAGCAAGGGCTTAGAAGAAAGACCATCTAACCTTAATTTGTATTTTTTTCATGAGTCAAAACCAAAAGTTCTACGTGATAGAAGCAACTTTTTACTCTGTACATTTACTACAGTAACGGAGATGAAGGGAGATGCCAGTTGTGATTTTACTTGTATTTACTTGATTTTACTGTAGTTCTAACAATACCATTGGTCCTCCAGATGTTGCAGAAATTTCAGCTACCTATTGCTACTACCAACTCTTCCAATTTGAGCTCCAAAATTATTTCACACTAAATAAAAATATTTAGATCTTTTCAAGGATCATTCTACATATTTCAATTTAAATAATATTTAACAAATAAAGTATAAAACTTTCTACCTGTGAACCAAAGAATAAGCTACTCTAAAAGTTTAAAGTTCTTTGCCGTGCAAAACAAATGGAATTGTGAACAAATTTTGTATTAGCTATTGAACAATGTCCTATAGATGTAAGAATTTTTGTGCTTATTGATACAGATGCTCACATGTAGAAAGATGCTCTGCTTAAGTGGGGGTAAAACAGCTCAAACTTTACCTTGTTTACAAAAGTTATCATTGATGGGTGGAGATGGGGGTCTCACTGTTTCTGAAGAATGCTGAGATCAGC
>VZRS01006744.1:88085-157833 GCA_013398055.1 Ifrita kowaldi | reverse complement strand
CTTCAGAGAAGTAGCACAAGGTGTTACAGTGAGCAGCAGGTGAGGCTGCCTATACATGAGCCTCTTGGATGCTCTGCTTTGTTCGAGGTACAAATTCCGGATGCTGCTGCTTCCAATGTCAGCAGGTATGCTGATTTTGGCTAGGATAGAATAAAATTTTCTCCACAGTAGCTGGTATGGGGCTATGTTTTTTGTAGTGGAAAGTGTTGATAACAGGGATGTTTTCATTACTGCTGAGCAGAGCTTACACAGCATCAAGGCCTTTTCTGCTTCTCACGCCAGCAGCAAGGAGACTGGGGGTGTACAAGAGGTTGGGAGGCTACACAGCCAGGACAGCTAAGCACAACTGACCAGAGAGATATTTCATGCTTAATATATAAAACGGGTGGAAAGAAGGAAGAAAGAGGGANTACTTGATTTTACTGTAGTTCTAACAATACCATTGGTCCTCCAGATGTTGCAGAAATTTCAGCTACCTATTGCTACTACCAACTCTTCCAATTTGAGCTCCAAAATTATTTCACACTAAATAAAAATATTTAGATCTTTTGAAGGATCATTCTACATATTTCAATTTAAATAATATTTAACAAATAAAGTATAAAACTTTCTACCTGTGAACCAAAGAATAAGCTACTCTAAAAGTTTAAAGTTCTTTGCCGTGCAAAACAAATGGAATTGTGAACAAATTTTGTATTAGCTATTGAACAATGTCCTATAGATGTAAGAATTTTTGTGCTTATTGATACAGATGCTCACATGTAGAAAGATGCTCTGCTTAAGTGGGGGTAAAACAGCTCAAACTTTACCTTGTTTACAAAAGTTATCATTGATGGGTGGAGATGGGGGTCTCACTGTTTCTGAAGAATGCTGAGATCAGCCCGACTCATCGATCCTAACATTTCCTATTTCCTGACAGACTCTGGCTCTAGCGAGGATGTGGCAGACAAAGTCTCTGATAAAGTAACCAACAAGTGATAGTACTGATAACTTATCTAAAGCTGCTGAGTTGACACAACAGCCTAGAAACTATGACTGACAGTCAATCACTTTATACTATAAATGCCCAGCCCCACCTTTGAACAGCCAGGACTTCTAACACATCCCTTCTAGGAGTGTGTATGGAGATCCCTCTCTTGAGAGGAGATGCCCCTCAAGGTTACTCCTGGAGGCTGAGTGAAAGATTTAGCCACAGCTGTTGGAATAGCTGAGTAGCATCAATTTCTAACTAATAATTATTTTGCTAGCTTTAACACCATTGCTTCAATATTGCTCCAAAAATTAGTGTACAATACTAGTAGTCATAACTATACTGTGTAGCAAATAATTCTGATTAAAGTATTTTAATCTAACCATTATCATTATCAATTTAAGTAAATATTTTATTGATACAAATATATTTGTTTTGCCATCCTTAATCCTGTGGGTCAAAGGCATATAAAGGCTGAATTACACCTATATAATCCTTTAGACATAGACCATTGACCATGTCTGGGCCTCTCTAACCAGAGATGGAACACGATACAAGCATTGACTAGAACATTAGTCTCAATAAGTCCAGCAATAAAGCAGAAGAAAAAAAAAAGACACCCACAACAACAAAAAAATTAACATTTATAGATGCATAAGATAATGCTTGTACACATCAAAGGTCTAATACAAGTATCTACATGTTAAAAAGCAATATGTTTCCTTGACTTATTGGCCTATTTTAGAATGAAATGCTGCCCTTCAGAGAAGTAGCACAAGGTGTTACAGTGAGCAGCAGGTGAGGCTGCCTATACATGAGCCTCTTGGATGCTCTGCTTTGTTCGAGGTACAAATTCCGGATGCTGCTGCTTCCAATGTCAGCAGGTATGCTGATTTTGGCTAGGATAGAATAAAATTTTCTCCACAGTAGCTGGTATGGGGCTATGTTTTTTGTAGTGGAAAGTGTTGATAACAGGGATGTTTTCATTACTGCTGAGCAGAGCTTACACAGCATCAAGGCCTTTTCTGCTTCTCACGCCAGCAGCAAGGAGACTGGGGGTGTACAAGAGGTTGGGAGGCTACACAGCCAGGATAGCTAAGCACAACTGACCAGAGAGATATTTCATGCTTAATATATAAAACGGGTGGAAAGAAGGAAGAAAGAGGGAGGAGTGATGGTGTTTTTCTTCCCAAGTAACTGCTGCGCGTGATGGGACCCTGCTCTGCGCGCCATGGCTGTACAGCAGCCTGCCCATGGGAAACAGGGAATGAATTCCTAGTTTTGCTCATGTGTGTGTCATGGTTTAGGAATGGTGCTCTCCAGTTTAGCATTCCCACTGAGCCCATGCACCACTCACCCATTCCCCCTCCCCTCACCCAGTAGTGGGCTGAAGAGGAGAACTGGAGGCACAAAAGGTAAAGATCAAGGGTTGAGATAAGTACAATTTACTGGTGCAGTCCGCCTGACCACTAGGCTGCCCGGCGACCCAGTCAGGAGACTGCACCTTCCGCACGGCCAAAGGGCGGCCAAAAGCGATGCAGGCGTAAATACCTATTGGGCCTGCCGACGTGGAGCGGGTCGAGCTGTGGATGCTGATAAAGCGGCGGCAATGACAGAGGTAAAGAAGCCGAGGAGGGTCTCAAACGGCGTAAAAGGTTTATTGGAGAAACTTGACAACTGGGACAGGAAGCAGAATGAGACGGAGAGGGTTCGTGACAGGGGATTATAAAGGGCAACAAGAAAGGGGCGGAGAGCATGGGACAGCCAATTGGGAGATGACGGGTAATGACAATTAACAAATCAGAACAAGCAGAAGGCGGGACAACATACAGTGAACCAATGGGGGAACGAGGAGGACAGAACTTTCCAGAACCTCATACACATATGCAATACAGAACATGAATATGGGACACCTAATTAACCAACCATGGACAAGAACCTAAAGAACCTTCCAGAATGGGGAGGGGAGAGCGGCAGCACAAAGAACGCCCTCAAGGAGGAGCCTTGTGAGTGGCAGCCTAAATGGACGTGCCTTGCTCCTCGCGGTCCATGGAGTCCTCTTCACCCCCGCTATCGCGAGGAGGGAAGCGGACCCATGAGATCAGCTCAGCTGGAGTGGGCTGGGCCACCGCCACATACTGGGAAAAGCAATGAGATGAGAAAATGAAGACTAACACCAACAATATTAATAACAAAAATGTACAAGAAAGAGGGAAGAAATCCACATCAAAATTCTCACCATGGAGCCCGACCCAATCACTGCCACACTACCCCAATGCAGAAGGGAGCCCCTTCTCCCATCCCAGAAAACAATATGAAGTGGAATAGAATAACTACCAGGTCCCAGCCATGCCCCTTCCTCACAATGGCACAAATTAACCCTGTCCTGGCCAGAGCCAGAACAGCGTGGCTTTTTCTTTCCCTGTTAAACTGTCTTTGTCTCACCCCACCAGCTCTTGGTTTGACCCTCGCACTTCTCTCTCCCATCACACACCAGGGTGGGGGGTGAGTGGCTGTGTGGCGTTCAGCTGCTGTCTGGGTTTAAACCACAACACCAGGCATGACAATTTCTTATTTTTACAGTAGGTAATTAGAGTCCAGCTCAGCCACTGAAACATATTTAACTGAATCTTGGCATTTGCTGTAGTTCAGTCATAACCCCTGCTGCCAGCATATGCCACTAGAATGGGATTCATCCAATAAAACATTTATCTAAAATGTTCAGATGTGCCCACGACACTTTCTAAAAAAACAGGCTTTTTTTATGTTCAGTCCTTCAGAGAAATCTTGAAGCATGGGGTCTTCTTTCCAGTTCTTTTCCCACTAGTTCTCTCTCAATTAAATTGCTTTTCCTGCTGAATTTCTTTTTATATTTTGATAGTGAAGCAGTTGCTCTGTGTAGATTTTTCAAATAATTTTATCTGTTTGTTGCCAGGAATGCATCTTGAGAAAAGCAGGAGAAAAAAAAATATTTAGCCAGGAATGGGATTTTTATTTATGCTCTAATAAATGAAGAAGTAATCATTCTTTTTTTTATGTTAAAAACCAAATACATTTCCATCAGAAAATAACATTATGGTCAGACTTTTTAGCAGGTCCTACTCTGGGAGGACATGGGGTAAAAGTTTTAAACTAAAAGAGAACAAATTCACAGTAAATGTTAAGAAGAAATTTTTTTTATAATGAGTCTGGTGAAACACTGGAACAGGCTGTCCAGAGAAGTGGTAGGTGGTCCCCTGCTGGAAACATTCAAGGTCAGGCTGGACAGGGCTCTGAGCAATCCCATCTAGCTGGAAATGTCCCTGCTTATGCCAAAGAGTTTGGGCTAAATGATCTTTAAAGGTCCCTTCCAACCCAAACTATTCTGTGATCCTATGGCTTGCAGTATAGAGAAATTGAGCGGTTTCCCTTTATTTCACTTCCATAGTTTTAAGAACTTTGTCTTCCCCTACGAAGTGCATACTTATAGCTAAGCTAAAATGTCATTCATGTTGAGCAGAAGGTGATACTATAATCCTCTGAAAAAAGTACAGTTTACATTTTTCCTAAAACCAAAGCCTAGTAATACTTCTATTAATATTCTATTAATACTGAAAGAGTCCTCCAATTAAAATGAAGCTAGTATAACTCTCCACGCATTTCAAACATACTCTGGGACAAGGCTGTTTGGTTGAACTCATTTGCCACTCTGGGGGACATAACTGCTTCTTTTCACATCCGTCTCCGGCATGTGGATCCATCCCACAATTCCTATGCATTTTGGAATTCATCATAAGTTTATTTCCACAGCTAGAGTGCGTATTCTCTCACAATGGGAAAAATCTCTGTCAAATAATAATCTATTACATAGATTGAAAGTTAAGCTATAGGAAAACTAGATTACTTACGCAGGACAACTTGGGAAATTTGCAGCAGAGTGAGAAATTGAGTCTAGATGCTTAACCTGGGTTCCCAGCTAAAACATATGCAATAAATATTAATGATATATACAAGACGACAAATGGTACAAGTTTATCTGAGCAAACTATTTGGAAAAAGCTGATGTTTGCATGTTTTCAATCATGAGAATGAACATCTAAAGAGACGGAGGTCAGGAAGTTGACCACATGACAAACAAGAGCTGGTTACGGTATCTCAAGTCTAAGGTTTTCTGTAATAGACAACAATTCTAGAAGTGTTAGCAGGTCAGCCTATAAGATGCTGTTATGACTTCAAACATTGTAATTCTTGTTAAACTTTAAGGTAGTCCTTAAAAAAAAAAAAAAAGAGCATCAATGTAAATATTTGCATACTTAAATCCTTGTCTGTTCATTTTTTCCACAACCTAGCACATACTTCCAAGTTTTATCTGGGAGACAACGTCTTGCATTTTGATCACATCAAAGAATACAGGCTTTCAGCACACAGTAGAATAAATTCCTGGGAAAGACCACCATGTTTTATTACACAGAAATCATTACGGCAGTAAGAGACAAAAATATATTACAGGTTAAAAAAAAAAATCTATCCTTTCTAGAGCAGGAACCTTGCTAATTCTGTGAGAAAAATAAAAAGAAAAAAACATATAAGAATTACAATTTAATAATTTTTGTGCCTCTACAGAGATTATAAAATTCCAGACACGTTACAAACATATGCAGACTGTATGCTCCTACAGTGGTTTAATATACATTTTTATCTTTGCGTGAGATTTAAAACCGAAGCTCTATACAGGGATTTAAAAATCTAGTTATAGATAGTCTGCAAGAGAAGATAGTAAAAAATACTTCTGTGTTAACAGCATACTCCCTAAAGCCCTGAAATGTAACAAACCCGATCTATTGCAAGCACCTTTGAACCAGAATTACGGCCACTGCAATCTCAGTACCTCTTATGGCACAAAGCATCAGGGAAAAGTAGCAACTATGGGAGAAGAACTCATTGCTCAAGACTGAGAGGAGCCTTTGCAAGTTACAAACTAATCAGAATAATTCCCAGACAACATGCTGTGATATTTGCATTGTCAGCTGGTTATTATGATTTATTGGAAAAGTGGGACACGGACACAGCAGTACAATGGAATTACACTGTGATAGCTGTAGTAATCTCATTACACAGCTTTTGCTTTTTCAACCAAAACTCTGCATAGCCATTGTTTCCCTTAAAGCATACAGGGCAAAAGGAGAGAAAAAAATAAACAAAAAAACCCCCAGCCCCAGGTGTTTGAATCCATAGCTTCGTGAAGTCTCTGCTTTGACTTTTCTTCTTTTTCTATTTTTTTAACAAAGGAGTGTTTTAGCAAATCTACCATCTACGTATTATTCTAGAAGCAGTTGTGATAATGAAATAAATCATAAAACAACAATCAGTGCATCAGAACACTTCTTTTGACTTAACATACATGATAACCATCTAATTAGGCTTTCATTGATGAAAAACTTGATCAGTCTTTGAAAGGTTAAGCTTTATCTTGTCATCACAATATAAAAGTGTCCTTCACAGGTTTTCAGGTAGCCTGGTAACAGATATTCTTAAACACAGGGACGGCTTAGAAAGTGGGGGTTTTTTTGGTTGTTTTTTAATAGGTTCTACTGGAAGTAGAAGAATTCTTCAGTAACAATTAGCAGCCATAAGACTACAGTATTATACACACAAAGTAACCATTTATATTGCAGTAAAAGAGTCCTAACATTGTAACATAGGACTTTACACCAAAAACACTTAAAAATAACAAAGCAGATGGAAAATACTTAGAAATAATGTGAGACAGATGTATGTATGTATATATATATATATATATATATATATTTCTATCTCTCTCGCATCATANTATATATATTTCTAACTCACTGGCATCATAACCAAGATGGAGTGCACCCTCAGCGATTTTGCACACAACACCAAGCTGAGTGGTTCAGTTGACACACCTGAAGGATGGGATGCCATCCAGAGGGACCTGGACAAACTTGAGAAGTGGGCCCATGGGAACATCATGAAATTTAACATAGCCAAGTGCAATGTGCTGCACCTGGGTTGAGGCAGTCTCTGGTGAGACCCCACCTGCAGTGCTGCATCCAGCTCTGGGGTCCCCAGCACGGGAGGGACGTGGGCCTGTTGGGGTGAGCCTAGAGAAGGGCAGTCAAGAGGGCTGTAGGACCTCTCCTGTGAAGAAAGGCTGAGAAAGCTGGGGTTGTTCAGCCTGGAGAATAGACGGTTCAGGGGTGACCTGCCCATGGTCTTTCAGTATCTCAAGGGTCCTACAAAAAAGCTGGAGAGGGACTTTTTACAATGGCAATAGTGATAGAACAAGGGGTAACGTTTTTAAACTGAGAGTAGGTTTATACTGGATACTAAGAAGATACTCTTTACTGGTGGAGCAAATGAGAGCATCCCCTTTTCCTTTCTATCTGTAACAAACAAGGTGTTGATTGCACACAGATTGGTGCTTTGCCTACCCTAAGTTTGTCACTTAGATACAGAAGGGAGAGTCTATTATAGGCTTCATCCCTTATATATTTTGCTATGTGAAGAAAGTGCCACAACACTTCAGAACCTTTAGTTTTTAAAGGCATGTTCGTGCACTGTGGCAGCAGATAAGTATTTGGTGGTGGGTTTTGCTTTTCATTTTGAGACAGCCAGTCAAAGCATTTGGATCACTCCCTAGAAAAAAAAACAGCTTTCAGATATAAGTATAAAGATTCTCTGAAAAGGAAAGTGCTTACAAAATGTACCTTGCAATAATCCTATACCTAACCACTTCCGCAGCCCCCGTATGTTTCTGTGCATCAGCAGCAAAAAGCACCCGCTCTCCATTCAGTCAATTTGGGATGAACACTTAAAAATAAAAAGACTTTTGCATACAGCAGACTCCAGATGTTTCAGATTGCTGTGTGGGCACAGAATGAGGCTATTCAGTTTCACAGCAAGAAAGTAAAATACAGTAAATTACCTTGCCAGGGCATCAAAGTGGCACAGATTACAGCTCTTCTTCTACAATCATCAGATGATTAAAGAGCATTTTCCACATTAAAACCTCTTACAAGGGACCACCATTATCCAACTCTTCATTTACTCATTAAGCTACATCTAGGTTTTTGCTTCTCTAATTGGAATTTGATACCAGCTCTTTAGTCCTAAGTGTTTTTTTAAGAAAGAAAGAAGGTTTTATCACCTACAGAGTAAAAACACAATTTTCGTTGAAGAGACCTTGAATTTAAAGCTGCATAATTGCAATGTGAGTTGTTTTAAAAACAGACCAACAGTTCATAAAAAACCCAAAACAACCTGACCAAAACAAACAAAGATTAAAAGGAAGTCCCAAGCGGTAGAAGTGAGGCACAGAAACCCAAGTCCTCCTGTTTATTTGCTTGCAGTCCTCGACACAGATAGTGTCAGAAAGCAGGTAAAGAATTCAACATCTTCCTCCTTCACTGCAATAAAAGTGCTCCAAAATCATATAACCCAATGCCTGAAAGGAGGAAATGTTATCTTCCCTACCAAAAAAAACCCATATTAAGACACATTACTCAGTTTACCCAAAGAAAATGAGACTGGGAACTGTACCTCAAGCCCTGAGGGGAGAGAGAGAGGAGGGACTCTGGGCATTGAAGACCCCTCTGTTGCCCCTGGATGGTACCCAGGTGGAGCAGGGAGAAGAGTGAGGAGAAAGGAGAGGCAGAGGAACTGTTCTGGACTGATCGCAATCCCCTATACTCTGCCTCAGGGCTACCTGAGGATGCACAGGAAGGCTTGGAGTGAAGCTCAGCCCAGGAAAAGACAGGGAGGAAAACTATTGTTTTAGAGTCTGTCTTTGTTTCTTATAACTCAGATCTTTTGAAAATGCCAACGCAACTTCTCTCCAAGTCAAATCTGTTTTGCCTGATAGTAACTCATAAGGAATTCCTCCCTCTATCTAAACCCACAGGCTTTTCCATTCAGGGTCTCTTCCAGCGGGAGAGTGAGAGAGCAGCTGGGTGGGTGTCTGGCAGCCAGTCAGTATCTACCCACCACAGCAGAATATTCACTCAGGTCTTCATTACAGTCCAAAATACGTATTTTCTTTCCTCCAGAACGAAAATATTCTGATTTATCATCATGTCTTGGACATAGCTAGGAATCCTAAAATTCAAGACTTCTGGTCCATATACAGGTAAAAACCAAGTAATCTCCCTCCTATTTCTTTTGCATTTTGGAGCTAATCCCCTTTCTCACAAGTATCCAGATACTGCATATTAACATGGTGTTAATATGTTTAGCTCTATATATGCAAATTAGACTAAATATGATCAATATAAAATCAAGTATCATAAGCAAACCCATTCAGTTAAGGCACTAACTTCCAGCAAAAGACTGTGTATCATACAGGTGTCTTTAACATAAGCAGCAGAGAAAACATACTTGTGGTAGAGCAACGTGAACAACTTCAGTTGAAACCAAGCTGAAATACTAACTCTACCAGAACACATCCCCTTTTTTTTTCTTTTAATAAAAATATTGCTTCAAAATTACTTCGGAAAAATTACTTTTCAAATAAAATTTTAATAAGGAGGTAGTGTGAAAATGCTTGCTAGTCTATTTAAAATATATTTCCAACTGTGCACATGAATGAGGCTATATATGACTAAAGTTAAGTAAATCAGATCATCTGCATTGCTCCTTGTGGGCACAAGTGTGAAAATTTTGGCCTTGCACTTAATTACTCTCTATTTCATCTTTATTTGACTGTATTCACATTGCATTTAGTTTTCCAAATGGATGCATACTCTAAATGCACAATTAGCTATAAAGTGCAAAGACCAGAAAAAGAGAGAAATTGCTGAAACCAGTTATTGTCAAGAGCTTTACTGGGGTGTGGGTTCACTGTGTTTCTACAATAAAATGCTAAGCCTTCCATTGGAAATTTAGATGCTGGTCAATAAAGACTCCTTTTCTGAAGTATCCCTTGTGGATGCACATGCTAGTCTTCAAATCACTAGTTTAAAACCAGTGACTTGACATCAGAAAATCAAGTTTTATCTACAGGAGAAGAGGATTAAAGATTAGGTAGTACTTGAGAAAAGGTTGAGAACAAATTGCAGCATCAAACAAAAGAATATTTTTAAAAGTGCTGAAACAAAAATCTGCAGAACATCCTTACAGACACACTTAAATTGCTGATGAATAGTGGGGGAAATAATAATGCAGTTCCTATTTTTAAATAATGCTGCTAAAAAAGAATCTAAAATTTACAGCCTGGTGAGATTTGTCCCATTACTGAGTAAACTGATAGAGAATCTAATTAAAGATAGGATGGCAGAACAGTTGGATAAATATAACTTGATAGACTCAAGCCAGCATGGCTCCAGTAAGGGGAGAAAAGGTAGAGGAGAAAGAAATCTCACTCCTTTAACCCGGCAGAGGTACTTTTTTGCAAGCGCACACAAAATAGGGGGGCAGGGGGAAGGAAAGGGAGTAAATGAAGATGGTCTTAATTAACTTCAGTTTTCAAAAATAATATAATTAGATCTTTCCTAAAGGAGTATTAATTTCTTTGTAATTACACATAAGGATATCAATTATTTAGCTTTATGTCACCAGCTGTGTACTAGGTAGTTTTCTAAGGGGCAAAGATCTTGATTTAGAAACTAATTAAGCAATCGGAAATAAAGTTTAAAAGTTATTCCTCGAAACAACCACAGCTATTTTTAAATAGAAAAATCTCTTGGGTCTATGCAGTTAATTATTTGGAAACGGAAATAGTTAGCAAATGGATAACATTTTCCACTGACACCACACTGCTCTTGTAATAAAACAAGCAAGATGATAGCATACAAAATGTAACTTGACTATTACAACTTGAGAAGTTGTTCCCAGTGAACAGAGGATAAGAAACCTCCAGAATAATTCTTGAATTTCTCAGTGTTTTTTTTTTTCTTTGTGTTAACATGAGTCTTGGACTTCACCATAGACAAGTTGATGAGTTTGGTTGTCAGGTATTAGGAATGAGAATGGAATGCTTGGGTATATTGGGTACAGGAAAATATAAGCAAAACTGTCAGAACAATAGTCCATATCTTCAAAATCATAAATTAAATTTAAGATGACCACTCCTATTGAATGTATAGAAGCTAGGCATCCAGAGAACTGAAAGGTTAGCAGGCACCATTTCGATATTTATTGTTCACAGATGCTGCTATGAAGCAGGAACAAGAGTATTCCTCCAAAACTTATAGAGAGATTGGTGAGAGAAAACAAAGGGGAAAAAAGGCTCCAAATAACCTGGAGATGTTGCTGTTGTCAGCCTGGGTATCAGAGTATCTCCTCTCTTCTACATCCACCAAGGACAGCAGAGAAGCAGCAGAGTAATTAGTTTCTGGGGGTCATGAGGAAGTAGGAAGAGTGACACTTCAAATCGTCAAATCACAAGACTAAACAAATTTGGAGATATAACCAGCCAACAAGTAAAAACTTCAGGTAAATGTTGGGCAGAATATTCTTACAGACAGGGGACCAGGGGGGAGCCACAAACCCATTCAACAAATAAGAATTCCCTGTGCTTCCCGCCAAACACAGATGACACCTTGCAAAGAGTTTGGCAGCGCTGAGCAGCCCCAAAGGTCAGGCTTGGCTCTGGTACCTGCTGCTCCTTGAGCACCTTTACAGTGCTCTTGGACAAGCACATTTTGCACAGCACTCGCTGGGATGCTGCTCTCCTTTCAGAGCTCAGCAGGATCCGCTTTCACAATTCCCTAATTGTCACTCCCAAAGACCTCCGCAAATTGCAGGAACTCTTCCTCAAATCCCTTGCCTGCTCTGGCCCAGATAGTCACAGGGATCTAAAGCAAGAGGAAAGCAAAGTGGAATCTGTTCCTGTCCTTAGATCCCTGGGGCATCATCTGGCTGAATACCTTTGGGATCAAAGAGTATTGCTAGGGAAAGTCTGCTTATTCCCCTTTCAATTACTTCAATTTTCTGGTATTTCAAGACTCACAGCTATTCTCCTTTTTCCCTTGACTTCTGTTATTTTTTATTTTTAATTTATTTAAGTGAAAGGTCTCTGATTGAGGGGGACAGATGCTAAAGCAACGTGGAAAGCCAGAAGAGCACAAGCCCCTAACTGACACATAGGGATGAGCAAGTAAAAACCTAAGAGAAAGGAGCTGGCATATCTAGCTCCAAAGAAGGCCTTGATATACAAGCCACATCAGAATCACGATGAAATGAAGACAAAAATATCCAGGATAAAAAATTTGCTAGGAAAGCTAATCTAGCCTATGCAGGAAGTGAAGCAATATTGTATGTTCAAACAAACTTGAAACTGAATTAAGATTAAACGAGCTATCTGTGTCAACAATTAGCACCAAGAACACACATAAAAATTCAATACCAAAATAGAATAGTTACAGAATTGGCTGTTCATTAGTAATTGCCTGAAGCTTGTCAGGGAGCTCCCAAATATTCACAGATCTACTTTTCCCTGTATATTTCTGCCTCTAGGCAAAGCGTGTTGGCTTCTTGGATGCCTTCAGCAAATACTGGAGGTTTATAGGTCTGTTTTTTTTTTTCTTTTCAATTCCCCTACCTGCTTACCTCATTCAGAATTCATATGGTGGTTTTTTGTTTTGTTTTTTGGACACACTCTTGCTCTCCACTCATCCTCATTTTTCCCCCCAGTTTATCCTCTGCAGTGAAAGTTTCTTCATTTTCTGTAATCTCAGAGGGAATTTTCATTTTCTTGGCCTAGTAGGATACATCCAGTTTGACTAAGGAACCCAGCAGCTATACCAAAGAATACTATGTGCTTGAGAAGACAGAGTTGGAAACACCTCATTCTGAGATATGTTAATCTACATTTTCTGGACTCTTTAAATTAAAGTTAGTGTCTTCACCTTGGTATTTCACACTTCTCGAAGAACTTAGGAGTCTGTCTAAACCTTCTGGGCAGTTACACTTTGCTTTACCAGGGCTGACTGCTGGCAAAAAGATCCCCACAGTTTAATTGCATTTTGTATGATAAATACATATTTCTGTTTGTTCTATACCTGCTGTTTTATTATTCTTTTTATGTCCTTCATTTCTATATTCACGAGACATGAGAAATGAGCATAAAATGATTAATTTATGGTCATTCATCATTTTATAAGCCATTAGCCCATTGGTCTCTTCCTCAAGTTAAAGATTTAGTTAGTCTTTTCTCATATTGAAGTCATTCAAAAAAATCAGATTATCCTGGCTGTTGCTATCAATAGCTAGGGGATCGAATGATGAGCTTTAATGGCAGACATCAGCTTCTTATCTCTTTTGCTCACTGGAGGGAAAAAAGAAGATTTAAACTCCAGTTAGACAAAATCTGACATTCTTGACCAAACACTTAACTCAAATTAGCCAACATGAGTTAACAGCAAATTATTTTGCTATACAAACATTTTCCTGGAAACAAAATATTCTGTTGCTTCAAAACCCCTTAAAAGGGAGATCCCATTAAAGGATCACAGTAGCTTTTTTTTTTAAACAGATGAAGCTATTGAATTTCCCGAAACCTAATTTTTACACATCACTGTGTAAACCCACCTGAGCTATAACTATCACACTTCATACATAAACCATAGCTTATCAAGTAACTTCCAAATGGAAATTCCAATTAGAAACAAGACTTATGAAAAGACAAATGAAAGATGAACTGAATCGACCTATACCACAAGAAACCTCAGTTGAGCTGAAGCCATCTACTATAAGAGTAGTTCGCTCTCATGTTTCCCACTCTTTTCTCAATTTCATATAAAAAATTGAAAAAAATTGCTTCAGTGTATGCAACTAGGTTTTTCTTTTTCTTATAAAACCACAGATTTGTCTGGGAAATATTACATATAATTTAGCAACATCTGTGGGTTTTTTTATAAACCAGTGAACGGAATTCACTTTAATGATTCATATCATCTGCAGTATCAGACCATAATACACTCCTAACTATCAGCAAACTATTTTGCTTTATTAATATTGAAATTTAAATTATTTAAACAGAGTAATTAATCCTGCATTTCCAAAGGCCTGTTACTCTACTCTATTTCTATACAACACTAAGTGACTGGGGTTAGGCACCTACATGCCCTCTGGGAGCACAGAAACCCAAGGAACATTTACTACCAAAGACAAGCTGCAGAGATGGGTAAAGAGAGAAGCACAAGTCAGAAGTTTACAAAACTCAGCATGAGGTAACTAGACAGAAGAACTAAAAAGAACAGGCCTAAAAGCCGCCAGTAGTTACAGAAGGCACCCAAGAACAATGCCTTGAGATCCCCCACAACCTAAAGAGTGGTATTCAGCTCTCTTTCCTGTCTACCTTCAAGATATGAAGTTGCTTCACTTTTTAAATTACTAGGTAATTTTTGGGGGAAAAAAGTAAGTCTTCATAAGGAGAATGAAGTCTAATCCTCACCCCCAAAACAAACCCATAATATCACAGCACTAACAGGACAGAAGCAAGATGGATAGGTCAGGGACCTTGCTTTCTCTTAGGCTGCACATCGCAGTTTGATAGAAGTGAGGAGAACACCTGTTGTTAACATGACACAGTCATTGCTCAGTTAGTCTCAAAGGTTTCTACAAGGTTGGCAGCCTCACCCAAACTGCTGATTAAATAAAACCAGAGAGGACTGCGTTCGTACATCTCACATTCCTCTACACTTAGCCTCCTCTCATCCTGAGTAGGATAAATAAGCATATTAAAAAACAACAAAACAAAATGAACAACAACAACAACAAATGAAAAAACCCAAAAAACCAAACCAAAACAACAACAACAAAATAAAACAAAACCAAAGGCAAACAAACAAACAAAAACAAATAAAAAACCAAACAAAACAAAACAGAAAAAACAACAACAAAAAAACCCCAAGAAATGATAGTACTTTGGCACTTTCAATACATTCTCGAAACCTCAAAATTGTTCATATTCATGTTAATGGATCAGAAGATCTATAAAATTTGTTTGGTGCAGTGCTTATCACTTATATATGCAACCAGTTACAGCCCACATTGAATGGAAGGAAAATTCAAGTGTTTTTAACGGGGCTTCAGAATCTGTAGAAAGGATGTCTGCTGTACTCCCTGGAGTGGAATACAGAATTCTGAATGCAGTCATTCAGCAGCAACAATAATGAAAGGCCTGTAGCTGTAGCAGCATCATATTCTGATTATGCAACATCACACAGCACAACAGTAGTTAAGGATGCAGCTGATCTAACTAGATGCTAGGACAGTGAAAATATATAAGCATCAGCACAATCTAAAAATCTCTTATTTTGGAAGGGTTACAAATCTATCACAGTATGCTATGCATCAAAACCATCCCAAAGAATTTGATTACAGGTGAAATATGGAAAAAATTAATTGCTCTCCCACCTCTTGCATTTCTCTAGAATATATTAACCAAAAAAAAAAAAAATCAAAAAATTTGAAATCCTTAGGCACAGCTATAACAACACACACTACATTCTAAGACTGTGATGCTATAGAAAAGTTGAGACAGAACAAAAACTCTAAACTCCTCAATTGTTTACAAATATAAGCCAAGGACTGTGTATTTTAGCTCTGACAAGAAATTATGTATTGTCTAAACCTTGACATTACAGGAAACTATGAGTGTAGCAGATTAATGTTGGAGCATGTATTGGAATTGCACTACAAGATGCTCAGGAGAAGCTCTTAATGGCCCTCCCTCTGAAAGAGTCAGGTCTTGAACATAAAAGTCAATCAGCAGGAAATGCCACAAAGTCCATGGAAAATGAAGATTGATAGATGTTGTCTAAAATGCGGGTTAGCCAGGTTGGTGACCAAATTAATTAATAGTTAATGACTCACTACATGTGTCTGCTCCTCTCTGCATTCACAAAATATTTGGAAGTATGACTTTCTCTTGCTGAAAGTAATATTTCTAGGTTTAACAAAACATAATAAAACCTGTACTTACCCCCTTGACTTTTTTCTTTTACATACAGATAAGGAGGGTGTTTGTTAATAAGATGAAAACTTAGGATAGCTAATGAAATTATGCCTCTTATCCTTCCTAATTACCCCTTTATGATTATTCTTTTACAGGTATTAATCAACAGGGATGACATCCAGCAAGGCTTTAACAGAATACTTATCTGTTTATGAACAATTCTAAAGCATGATTCTTATCACATGCTAATTTAGCTGTCTCTGTCAAAGCTCAGCTGACTGTATAATTGGATCAGACACTCCAAGGATAACATAAATTAAGTAACAAAGCTAAGATGTAGCATAAAAGCTTAAAAAAAACATTTGGCACAAGCAAAGAAATTCTTATACTGCTATACTGTTAATTACCCAGAAAATGTTACTTCTGAAAGACAAAGAAAAGAGGACAGAGGGGGCATAGGATGGAGAAAAAAACCACAACAATGAGAAAAAACCCAGTCACATTTGATAATATCTGCCTAAACAATTGTTTGGAAGCAAAGAAAGCAATAATTTTAGATTGCTTTTAGTAGTTAAACCACCACTTCCCTCACAGAAGCCTCTCTGTTGACAAGCAGCAGATCAAGGAGGGGATCTTTCTGAATTGGCTCCCTTAGGTCCTCTTCCATAAAGCTGTCATCCAGGTCTTTTAAGAATCTTCTGGGCTGGGTTGCACCAGCTGTGTGATGTTCCCAGCTGATTTCTGGCAGGCTGAAGTCCCCCATAAAGACAAAGGCAATTGACTTGGAAGCATCTCTTAGCTCCTCAAAGGATAATTCACCAGTGTCATTGTTCTGGCTAGGAATTCTATAGTAGACTCCCACAAAGACATGTTTTTGTCCCTTGATTCTTACCTAGAGGCTCTCAAGTGTGCCATTGCCAATGGTGAGCTTCATACATTCTAACCCTCTATTACATTCAATGCCACCCCTCCACTTCTTCTGCCCTGTCTATCTCTCCTGAAGAGCCTCTAACCACCCAACAGGGCGCTCCAGTCAGGGGATTCATCCTACCCGGTTTCACTTACACCCATGATGTCAAATCTCTGGGACTGCGCCAGAGCCTCTAGCTTACTCTTGCTGTGTGCATTAGTACACAAACATTTCCGGTGTGGTTCTTTGTAGCCAACACCACCTGAAACATACTGAGGGATTCCCTTAGTACCCTTTTCCTCAAGTTTTGACACACCATCGCATTGCTCCTAACTGGCAACCCTGCCTTGTCCCTTCCCCCTTCCAAGCTAGTTTAAAGCTCAGTCGATGAGCTTTGCTACTCCTGTGCTAGAACTCTTTTCCCCTTCTGAGTAAGGAATATCTGGTCAGGTGTCAGTAGACCAGGTGTTGAGTAGAATATCCCATGGTCAGGAATCAAAATTTTCCACTGACACCAGACTTGGAACCACACATTGACCCAGTGGACCTACCTAATCCTATTAATGTTGTTTGTTGTTACTGAAAGAATTGAGGAAATCATAACCCATGCTCCTGATATCTCCACTAATCCTCCCAGGGTCCTGAAGTCTCTTTTGATTACCCTTGGACTTTGTTATTTTGATGCTGCCAGCTTGAGCAGCCAGTAACAGTAATCAGAGGGCCTTACTAGAGACTGGAGAGTTTTCTGGTGATGTCTCTTATCTGAGCCTCTGGGACACAGCAGACTTCCCTGTGAGTTGGGTCCAGTCTGCATATCAGGCTGTCCCATCCTCTTAGAAGGGAGTCTCTTGTTGCACCCACCCTTCTTCCTCATATAGCAAGAGCTTACTACACTTCAGGACTAGGCTGTCATTAATTAATTATATTTAACACACTTGTGAGAGGGACAGTTCTTTTCTAGTAGCATTCCAGATTGATATAGTTTGGTAAAATTACTAGGAACGGAAACTGGACTGTGCTCATAGTTGTACAACATGAAACTAAAATAGCAATGAAAGTAACAAATTAATTAACAAGACCCGCACAGGATATATGTACTTATGAATTCAGCAATCTGAGAACATGGGAGAAGCAATAAAAAAGGACAAATTAGAAACATGACTGCACTTTTGTTCATCAGTTGAAATTAAATACTGAAATTTAGAATACAGTATATCTATATTCGATTTATATTACGATTTTGAATATTATTTAACACAGAGAAGAGCAAAAACAAAATCTCAAAATATTACTGGGTTTGTATGTTGTTGCAAGTACTGAAGGCACAAAGGCACATGAGAAAAAACAAACTTGAAATAACTTAAAAGAATCCCTAATGCATTTCTCACTCAGCATGTCAAAGGTTTAGAACACCAGTTTCAGTTTGTGAACTACAGTGAAGTCTGAAACCAGGCATACAACTGAAGCCTGAGTTTTCAGAAGGGACTAAATTTTTTTCAGAGTATTCACTAGGCTAACATAAAAACATTTCCCAGAACTAAGGCAAAAAAGCCCAAGAAAGTGAGTGAATATTTCATGAATGCAAGAAGCTATTTACAGAGATATTTACAGATACATACATACATACTTGCTTTTCAAAATATCATCCTATTAATGCTGCCAAATACTAATTTTGTACAGATTTTTAAATACAGCTTTAGTCATCAAGCTACTTCAGCATATGCTTACTTTTGAGATCAATAAGAGTTAATAAAACACAAAATATGTGATTGAATTATCATTCATGACAGGAAATTCATACAGGCTCTTTAGAAGTACAGGTATCTGACTCCTACCCTTACATCTTAGGGTTTTGATGATTATTTTATTAAAATAAAAGTTTGGGGGTTGTTTGGTTTTTTGGTTTGGGATTTGTTTTGTTGTTGTTGCTTTCTAACACAGTGTTTTCTTAAACTTCAAACAACTACTCATGCACTTCATAGCAACATTCTTTAGGACTGATGCTCTGTGTGGTGTTCAATCTCTGTGAAAGAAATAAGGCTGAAAAGATCTAAAGTCCATACTGCTACATTCAGTAGTGCTAGTACTAAAAACAGGAAGAGAAAAATAAGCCATTGAGATATCATACCCATGAAAATTGTAGTAATTATCTGAAGCCCACACCTATAACATTTTCTCCATTTTTAAATCTGTAAGAATCACATAAAAGCAGATAAGAGAACTTGTCGGTAGCAGGAAAATATCTAAATAGAATTCATGTCACAAACACAACAACCACCTCCTATGAACTAACCACAGGGCTTTGTAAATATTCTTTGCTCATGAAGCTTGAAGAACCAAATTCTCAAGGAAGTCCTTTCATGCTCCCCACAAGCCTACCAAACAAAACTAACTACAATCATGCTGCTCAGTAATACCATTTTGGCTTTTCCTAGTCAGTGCTTCAGTAAGAAACTCTTCCAACAAAACCTCAGTCACACAGAAACCAAGTGAATGCAAATTTCCCTACCAGCACAACTGCTTCTGCAATGCAAGATTTTAGAAACTATTACACAGAACTTGCTTCGACCACAACTCACCATAACACTGTTCAGCAACACACAGAATATCCCAGAGGCATCCACAAATACCCCCATCACATTTAAACCCACCCAAACCACATGCCTGCCACTTCCTCATATAGTAGTACCTCTCACATTGCTCCCAGACATTTCCCCCATGCAGGTTAATGAAGAAACAAGAGCTAATTGCTTTTCTCTTATCTATCACATAAGGTGTCCTGCTTAAATTTACTAGACTCAGCAGTGAAATTTTCAGCTATGCTTACTCCACCTGGTTTTCAGTAAAAAAGACGGTATTCAAGAAGGTTTTTTGCTTTAAATTGCCCCTGAGAGTGTAACTATATTCCCTTGTTCTCTGTGATGTTGTCTATTTATAACAATGCTAGGTAAGATTAAAAAAACAGTGATGAAGTTATTGGAAAGTAAAAATAACATTTTTTGGAAGGAGGAGATGAAGAGACACGAAGAAAAAAATTGTTTAAAAGGGAAAACTTAATTGCCTTGATTAGACTGGAGACTATACTAAGGAAAAGTGACTTACGATGAACTCCAAAACAGAATTTCTTTTGGTTAAATAAAGAAAATAAATGTTTTGCAATAAGATGGAAGTCAAGTATGTACTTTAGATAAGAGGGTGTGAAAATATGAAGTAGGTAAGTCAACCTACTTACCAGTTTAATAAGGCCAGTAACCTTATTAAAACCTTAGTATACATACTTATATACTATATATGTGTGAGCATAGAAAGACGTATATTTTAAAAACAGTCATATATTACAGTGAAGATCTACCAAGTCTGCTTCACTTAAATTTACTCCACTATAATATCTCTAATTTTATTTGTGGCTATTAAAGGGGATGAACTAAGAGTACAAATCAAGAAACAAAGAGTTTGCTTCAGTGTTGTTTTTTTTCTGGAATAGAGCTAATTTTGTTCTCAGTACCTAGAATGGGGCTATGTAACAGTGTTGATAAGACAGGGATGATTTTGTTATCACTGAACAGGGCTTGCAGAGTCAACCCCTTTTCTGTTCCTCCCAGCACCCTACCAGCAAGGAGGCTGGGGGTGCATGAGAAGTTCTGAGGGGACACAGCCGGGACAGCTGACCCCAAACTGACCAAAAGTATGTTCCATATCTTATGTTGCCATGCTCAGTACATATAGTGGGGGGAAGAAGGAGGAAGCAGAGTGACACTTGGGGTGATGGTGTTTGTCTTCCCAAGTCACTGTTACACATGGTGGGGCCCTATTCTCCTGACAATGTCTGAACACCTGCCTGCCCATGGGAAGCAGTGAATTAATTCCTTGTTTTGCTTTGCTTGTGTGGGCAGCTTTTGCTTTCCATTTTGAACTGTCTTTATATCTGCCCAGGAGTTCTTTCACTTTTGCTCCCTTGCTTCTCTCCTTCATCCCACTAAAGAGACCAAACAAATGGCTTTGTGTGGCTTAGTTCCCAGCTGGCATTAAACCATGGCAATCTGGAATTTATGGCAGAGTTCTTGATAGTCTAGATTTCCACCCTCATACCAACAAAAAATATAGTTATTTGCTAAAGAACAATGTACCTATTAACTGTAATCCTAATCAATGCCAATTAAGATATTTTTAACATCTGACTATTCATTCCACACACATTTTATGGCCCTGCAAACTCCCGTGAGGCTCACAGTTCTCACTGGTTAGGTGTCTCTACTTGCTCTATAACCACCCCAGAAAGGGTTTTGAGTAGTCCCATAATGTAGGACATCTGATCTTTAAGTAAATTGGCACCATAAGCAGCCCAATATTGCTGTTCCAATTCATGATAACTCTTTCAGGTGATACCTTTCCAGATGTAGAGGAAGATACATCAGCTATTCTTCAATTAGCTGAAAATATCCTCTGTCAATACTCCATCTTCATGAGGGCTTTTACAGTATGGGTGTGATTTTCACATCTTATGCTGATGCAAATATTCACTTCTGATTATCATCTCTCTTCTCTGCTCTGACACAAAGGCACACCAAATAATATTGGCTCCCAAGAAATAAATGTGATCAAATAGATTGGTTACGTAATTGAAAGTCTGTAGAGCACCTTGCCCTGGGGTCTCAAAATTTACAGTCTACAGGTAATTCTCCCTCAATGGGAGGTAGGCAGCATTTTACTCTGACATTCAGAAATGAGTAGAAAGGCTGTTTGGGGCTCTTGTCCACTTTGCGTACATTAAGTCCTGAAGCCATCATTAGGGCCCTGAGCACTTATGCAGTTTATGAGTGATAAGTTCCACCATACATGATGAGGAGTTTTATCTGACTTCTTTATGGCTAATAGGTTCACCAGTAGTTTACCAAGGAAAAGGTTTTGTTCTACTTGAATAAAAAAAGAAGAAAAAATAAAGTGTTTTAAATNAGTGATAAGTTCCACCATACATGATGAGGAGTTTTATCTGACTTCTTTATGGCTAATAGGTTCACCAGTAGTTTACCAAGGAAAAGGTTTTGTTCTACTTGAATAAAAAAAGAAGAAAAAAATAAAGTGTATTAGACTTACTGTACCTTAACAATGGGCGCCATCATCTTCTCTGGTTTGTAAAATAGATGAAAGAATGTTACAACTAATAAAGTAAGAAAATGTAACAAAGGAATTTTAGTAAAGTGTTATAATTTGCAAGTAGATGACCATATCAAAGTCGGTGAGACAAATAGCTCTAAGTCTAGTCGCATTTTTCTTAATGTTGACATTGATTAATTGTTTACCTGGTGTTGTGGTGGTTGAACCTCTTATTAGGACGCTTAGTACTAATTAAAATTTTAAAAGATCTCTCTGCTTCACAGGCTAGTGTCTCTCTTGGGGCCCATAAATAGTTGTTTTTCCTTTTCAGTGGAGAAAATGATGAAAAGAATGACAACTCCCAATGTCTGTAACAGCTCAGGCAGCAAGTATATTCTTAAATCAATACCTTTATGAAAAATCAGTGTCTTTGGTGTAATTCTAAAGCTTTAAAAGAATAAAAAATGCTTGAAGGTTTCAGAAGACGGTTTCCACCTGAGGACAGAGATGAATTCTAAGCAAATGGCTAGTAAACATGAGAAGTTTAAAAAGTTTGTGTCTAAAAGTTAAATAAACCAATGCTTGTGCGAACCCAGTTATTTTTATATTCGTGAACATCTTGAAACATTCTTGTTGATTTCTAACTATTTTGATTGTTTGGAAGTGTTTTCTCAAAGTCTTTTTTCTCAGAGTATTTTGAAACATTGTGTTTGTGATAGTAAAGTAGGACTTTTCTACACCTTGAAATTGCAGCTCCTAATCCTGGCACTTGAGGTAATCAGTTGAAATCAGATCAATATTTTATGACCTATTATCATGCTTATAACTGTTTCATAAGCAGGTTTCATTAGAATCATCTGATGGTCTTAAGGTTTTTTTAGTACAAAAATGAAAAAAAACCTCCTCAACCTGCAAATTTGAAAACCATTCTATTTTTAGGTTAAAAATACTAATAAAAAAATGCATTATTCTTTAGTTTTCAGTAGATGAAAGGTGAGTTTCAAAAGATGTTCTTTATTTTCTTTTTTGATAAGCTTTACCTTATCTCATCTTTTTACCAGTGATCTTTAATCTGGAATAAATAACTATGAGAATGTCAAAGTATGGGAATTATTTTTGCAGTTTCACCTGAAATTTAAGGAATGTATTCTCTAGCAAAATGAAAATGAATATTGAATTGGACTTCTACAAAGAACTACTTCAAAAATCTACAGAAACAAATTTTTATGGGCCTTAAGATTAAATGCTGAAAAATATGGTGGCATATTTTTCAGACTGGAAGCTAATTAGTATCATCTATTGGAGACAGAGAAAAGGATGGGGGAATTCCAGATATTTGAAGGAAAGAGTGCATTGGTGTTCCATACACATGGAATTATCTTTTAGATCATGCTATTAAACTGAGGAGACCAGAATCCTCTGTCTTTACTTTGAGGACATAATAGAAAGTGAGAATGAAAGGTTTTTTTACTCAGTTTTGCCCATTTGTCTTAAATCAGGGCAAGTGTGCAATAAGCTATGAAATTCAACTCGTAGTCTTCAAAACAGTTGGCTGAGGTAACAAGTCTGATGAGTGTACTAAGAGATGAGATCAATAGCTTTGGAATCAAGACTCAGAGTCCTAGAAGTTGTAATTGATTTTTTAAACCTTTTACCATTCCCCTGAACAGAACTGTATAGATTCTTGAAAACAAATTCTATTTGCGATGGGGATTTGAGATTCAATGTTAAGATATATTAAATTTCAAGGACAGCAAAAAATCACCTTTTCTCATACAGACTTTTTGTAGCTAAAATGAAGTCTTTGATACCAAAAAGGTTTTTTGTTTCTCTAATCCTTGAAGGTGGGAGATGTGGTGGGAGAGAGGGGGTTTCTTTTCTCCCTCTTTTTGTTTATCTTTTTCCTCCTTTATCAATAAAGTTATGGACAGCAGAAAAGAGGAAGGCCATAAAAAGATACAATTTTCTAAATAATACTCAATGTATTGTAAGAACATATCTTGCCAATTATTTCCAATGTTTTCTTTTATATTAAATTCTTCTCGGATTACAGTCATTCATCCTGTGCTAGCTGCTAGGAACCCAGTAAAGAAGTCACCATGGCCCTGCTGCACTCGAGTAATTATTACTCATTTCCATGAAAAGTACTATGTGCCTGGATTCAACATAACAGGTACTCATGTAAACAGTACTTAAGTTCAGTCAACAAAATTCAGGTAGAAAAAGATTTACTAATAAAAGAAATAAAATATAGTTTCCCTGAAGCTACAGCGTAAAATAAGGATATGAATTCATTCTAAAAATATGAATTATATGAATTCCAAGTTTCACACTTTGCAATAATGATTATTTGGCTAAAAAATCTATCTATGTTATCTATTATGCATTTCTGAGTACAGTTATCTGCTGTACTCACATTTATGATAATATGCATTTCTGTGATTGCACAGGTTTATCATTTTGCATTGAAATATACTGAAACTTAAAAGGAGTAAAATAGAATTCTCTGTACAAGTATTTGAAGTGTGTGATATGTTATTCAGAATTTTGTTTCTATTCACTCTTGCAGGAAAGTAAGTAACTCTTATTATAGTATTGCGCTTTCTCTTTGTAATCAAATTAATAAGCTACAAATCTCTATTTTGTTCTAATGAATGTCAAACTCATAGCTACATAGAAAATTTGCACTGATGGATTCATTCAGGATGACATAGGTGAAGAAATATATCAAAGTGCTGCATAGGCACTGGATTTTAAGAAATATCTTCTAGGGTCGTCCATCTCTATTTTCAATTCATGGGATGTTCTGTTTATTCTACTATTTCAGCTATTCACAGAAGCTCTATTTATGTGAAATTATCCTTGTTCCTGCATGGGGCACTATGATAGATAGGAATGCAGTTTTGGTGATTTAAGCCAAAGTCTCCGTATTGGAGTCTCACATAAACGTTTCAATACTGAAGGATTTCTGCTAATATAACAGGGCTATTAAACTATATAAGAAATAATTTGAGTGTAACCAGTTCAAAGATAAATTCTGACTTGATCACATATACAAAGAAAACAGCATGTCTTGAAACATTGTGATAGTCTCTTCCAGTTCATTGCCTTGCTTGAAAGTGTGACAGTACACAAAGGAAATTAGAATGTTCAACTATTTTTAAATCTCAGAAATCTCTCTTTCAGTGAAACTGAGAAGCCTATTCCTTTTCTGAATGAAATTAATTCAATTCTGTAATGCAAACTCAGCAGAACTTAGTGATCTGCACCCCAAATCTTCTCAACATTGTGTTTTTAATTCTGCTATAAAAGCTTAAATCCAGACACCACAGCTTGTATTTATTCTATATTTGCCAATATGGCTTTAAATGTTTTCAAAGTGAAAAAAACAGGAACAGGAAAAGCCTTCAAGTGCATACATTCTTGAGAGATATAAATCAAATCAGAAATCTACAGAATTAAAAGATATTAATCTCTTTCCTGTTATAAAGGAGCCACAAAGAATCCCATAAATCAAGGTTTAAGTGAAAATGGAGAACAATTCTCGGAATACGTGATCAGATACAGGTAACATGAAAAAAAATTAAATGTCAATACAATGGACAGAAAGACAAGAAGAAGCTCTTGAACTCACTAACCTTGAAGGCATCAGATTTACCTTCAAAACCAGCTTGACTACAGGAAAAATTAAGCCTGAGTTAAATAGGGTTTGAATTTAAAGAAGATTATGTATTATTGAACAAGTATCCTTACAGGTGTTTTTCTTGCATAACAACCAGACGTTAATATTTTTTTTTAAAATATAATTTCTCATTCCAAAGTAGAGTGAGATAAATCAGAATGATAGTTCTTGTTGTAGAATGAGAGTAGGGGAACCCAACTACCGTGGCTTTTTCTATGCTGTTCTACCTTGACTCACTGTCTAGAAACATATTTTGGGCCACAATTTTTGCCAGTCTGCTCATATTCAGGGAAGCAGATGTATTCCTCTGCTGAGGCAGCAAATCTGACTCATGTTACGAAAGACTGTGTCTATTGCCATTTCTGGTCCCATCTGAGGCAAAAGATGACAGCCATGAAACGACTGGTTGAGGTTATTTATCTTGATTCTGTAATATGTACTTTTATCAGCTTTACTCCACCCCAGGATGCAGGAACTTAATCTTTTTCCGATTGTGCAAAGGAACTGAATGGATGATTAAAATGGCAAGACAGGATACAATGTCTGCAACTAAAGGTACAGCAGCACATATCTCCTGATTAAATATTTTAATCCTCACAGTATAAATCATGTTGCCCCTCTTTCCTTTCAATCTAGCATCTTTGTTTTTCCCATTCCTACTTTCTCCCCCAAACTTCAAAATCAAACAAACGCAGTGTACAGAAAATTAGTACATTGCACGAGGTCATTCCTGGAACACCTCTGCAGTTATGAGATATTCAAGGTTTTCTAAGTTTCTAGTAACACATTTCAGACAATAGCATTGATCAGAGCTGCACTGAGTATTTCAAAGCCACCATGGGTGTAAATAGTTCCTTTTATTTCCTCAGAATGCCGACATGTGGGCTTGAAACATTTTTAAACACAGACTTTGTTACTTGAAGTTTTAAAGTGTTGAATATCTGCAGAGAGGTACAATAAATTAACAAGAAAAACCACACAAAAATTTTTAGCAGTTACTCATTCTCAAGACAAACTCCATGGTGTGGCATGAAGTGGCTCTGTGCAGATTAATGAAATCCTTTCATACACAGAAGTCCAGACCCTGAGCTATGGCAAACTCCATCAAAATCAACGTGCTACGCTTAATCAAGCTAAATACTTTAGGCACAGCACACGTTTCTTTCTTCTTGCTTTATATATACCCTAAACCAGGTGTCAGCATGTTCCAGAAATGACTATTGAAAAGAAGGCTGGAGTTTACATAACCAGGAGTTATTTACAGGTAAAATGTGTTTTCTTGCTTACTCATTGCGGGAAAGTTTTAGCAAACAGAATAATAGGATTTTTTCCACAAAGCTCTAGCTAGGAAAGTTCTGTGGACTTTTTGCTTCAATTTGGAGACTGTAATGAATTTCTTATTGTCTTTTTTTTTTTTTTTAATTCCATGTAGATTTGTCTTTCTGATAACATGATCTATTGTTCTCTGAGGTATGGTGAGATTGCCATCCCTTAAACAGACAGCACTTATTGGAAATTAAACCTCTACTAATGTATTATAATTATTACTTCAGAGTAATTTGCTGCTCTAGCAGGGAGTCAGAGCTAATCTGATGGTAACATTTCTTCTGTGGAGCTGTTAATATTTTCTCTATACTGAATATCCACGTAATGGATCTAGCCTGAGGCTGATTAATGATCTTGGTGCTGGAACAGTGATTTGTAGCTAAATCAGCCCTCACTGAAAGAGATTCAGTGTTACTTCAGTCAATACTGTTAAATAAGTGTAAACAGTGACTTTCGTTAGCACAGATGTAATCTAGAAAGGTAAGAGAGAGGCAATAAAGTAAAACAAGTAAGGGAACTTCTACCATTCCTGAATTTCATTTGTACACGGAAAAAATCACAAAAACAAACAACTTCTGCTCGACATCCCAATGTTCACTGCACAAAATATCAAAACCTGCAACACTATTTTACTGAATTGCCATTTTCTGAACAGTGTAAAAAGGAAATTGAGCAGTTGGCTAATAAAAACTGATATTTAATCTTCCTTTATTGACATGAATCTGAAGATTAAGGAATTAAAACCCCCTTTTCTTTGTAAATTCTCCATGTTTCAGAATATGAATATTTATAATACTACATTATTACTTGAATTAGCTAGAGTTAGATCTCATGTATATAAATATAAATATAAGAGAAAAAAATTATAGTCACCTTCCGCTGCAAGTTTTTGAAGAGATTGTTTTCATTTATAGTTTTATATGTCTGATTGGAATAGGACTTCTTGAAAATTTTTTTGAGAAAAAATAAATATCGCAATAATTTCAAAGCCTGAAATATGTTGATAATATTGGTTTAGTTACTGCCTGTAATGACTTCAGAGTTAATACTTTGTGCTCTGAATTAAAATGAAAAGTTGCATTTTACTTGAACTAATATCACTTTCTTAGGACACACAAATTTTTCAGATTGTGATTTTGGATTATTAGTTTATTTTCCAGGTCCATTCATTTTCAGCCTATTTCTTTTTCTTGAGAAAGCAGAAAAAGAAGAATGAGAAGGAAAGATGAAGTGAGGCTCCCTTCCACAGTTTTCTAGCTTCCCTGTGTTTGAAGGCAATAGATGTATATAGAAAATATTCATTTCAGACAATGCTACAGAATACTGAAAATGTTCTGAACAGAAATGTTCTCCGATTTCTTTTAAAATATAAAATTTTATATTTTTCCCATTCTTCCTTTTATTCTGCAGGAAATTTTTCTGAACATCACTTAAGGATGTTTCCTCATAGGCTGGTATTACTGTAACGAGATGGGTAACAGGCGATAACATCTGAGTCCATAGGGGCAGACAGCACAGCAACAGATGAAATCTCAATCTAAGGTTGATGAAAACTCCGACTGACCTCTCTGAGGAACAGCTCCCTGCATTTTTCCCTTTTTTTTCTTTTTCTGCTCATGCTTAGGTGGCAAGGGAGCCCCTGACAAATCACAGGGCAGTGGGGAGCCCAGACCTGCTGGGCCAAGAAGCCACTGACCCCTCTGTCCAATTCCCTTTTTTGACTCCTTCTCCCTTCACACCCAGTCCATCACCTCAGCTTCCAGTCTGGCCTACAGCTACTATACAATGTTTCTGAAGGTTTCTCAACTTTACCAAGTGAGCCTATTTTAAAATATTATATAAAATTGCCTTTTCCTACCTTCCCAAGCCCTCCTCTCAAATAAGATAACAGCAGCAGCTTTTGGGGGAAACTCTGCAGTTCATCGATATGCAAAATTAATTTGGAGAATTTCAATACCTGAGAAATTGCAGAAAACTCCAGGTTGTGTTAAGGCTGAATATTGTCATAAATTAAAATCTTCAATTAGGCAGCTGCACCATAGCACAGAGACGCTGCTGCAATAGCAAGGCTTTGTGGAAAGTCTCATTTGTTGCGCAGCCCACCCGTAAGATGATTGACCTCAGACCTGTAGCCTTTGAGGGTCACTGATTATCACACAGTCAGTAAATTTTTACATATAAATACTTTGCTGGGAAGAATAATTTATGGGATCTTAGGAACAGATACTATCTGCCTTAGCAAACAGCTATATTTTCTTTGCTGAGACAACCTGTCTTGCCTTAAAATGTGGGTTTTGTTCACTGTAAGCTACAGTTTCATTGTTGAAGATCTAAAAGTAGATACACTCTGACTCTCTAAAGACAGATTCATTCCTTGGCTCAAATTCTTGACTTCTTTTGAAGATATTTTGTAAGTTTTTTGTTTTGTTTTTTGTTTTTTTTTTTTACTGAGTCACATTTCTTAGAAACCTAAATAATTGTACTTTTAAAATCCAAACGTACTGTACCAAATCATTCAGCTTCTAAGACAACAAAACACTGTTACAGTAACACATAAATCTTCTCCTCCTTATTGTAATAAATCATCTTTGCTAGTCAAATGACACTTTCTATATATGGAAGTGTCTTATACTTCCACAGACAGAGACTTGCCAGACATAGGTCTCAACCAGTGAATTTTTAGCTATTATTGTGTGAATATATGAATATATGCAAATATACATAAATTTGGTAGTTTTTAACCAGATGAGCTAAGAAAAAAATACATAAATACAGTTACCTGAGAAACAGAGAGTTATGGTGCCTTGGCAGAGGCAAATGGCTGGAAGATTTAAGACTTCTCTCAGAAGAATGACAATGCATGACTTTCTGCTCTGTATATAGAGATATATGTGTGTATATACATATACATGTGTGGGTGTGTATCTGTACGCATAAACTCAGTTTGCACTATTTCCAGTTTTGTTGCTATCACTCCTCAGTTATCTTCTGCAGTAACGTTCTTACAAGCATTCCTAGCAGTAGAGTTCATTGCAAGTCTGGGATCCCACAACAGGAACAAATTCCTTTCCCAGCATTCTATTTGCACATGGAGCTGAACTCAGCCTTGTAACTCATCTCTGTTCACCAGTAAAAACGTTTCAGTTTTTATATTATATAGTTGGATAAAACCAGAAAAAAAGTCAATGTTTTCCATATCCAACATCTCTTTTCTTTCTTCCTTCTAAAAAGTGCAATATTTTCATTAATATGTCAGTTGCTTTATACAAATATTTAGGATTAAATATATTGTTCAAACTATTTTCCCTATTGATTATGTAGTTCATCTGCTACAAGCATGAAATTAAATCCATCTTCTAAGAAACGTGTTGCCCTGTACCTGAGTAAGAAAATATTCTCACCACTAATAAGAATGTATTAATGTTGTAACAGCTCTGCAAGAGCTCAGAAGCAGAACCTGTTTGTCTTGATTTGTCTGGGCTTCCTTAGGTTTCCCAAGTTCTTCGTTTCAGCTTGTTTTGCTCTATTAGCAATTATCAAGCAATCAGATTATCATTGCCCAATCTATTTCAGTTTTCCTTATCTTTGAAAAACTGCATGGTATATCTGTTGTAATAAGTTTTTGGAAGGCAGTAAGTTATGATAGTGTGCAATTATTCTGTACAGAAGGAAGTGTCACACTGGCATAGCCACACGATTTGAGTAGAGGCATTGGATGACGGCATAAGCCTTGTGAGTGCCAGGACAGGACAAAATGAAGAGCTATGAATGATTCATCGATAATCATTACATGCCATTATCAGGATGTAACCCTGGGAGATGGGCAAAACCTCCTCTAGGGGCAATGAATCAAAGAAGAAATATCCAACAAATACAGAAAATATCATATAAAGTAATTTCATATGCAATGTGACCACCAAAAGGGGCAAAGATGAGTGTAGTTGCCCACAGGAGGCATTCAAGTAACACAAATGTACCAAAAAGAGAGCAGGATAAGCTCAAGGGACTACAAATAGGCACATCATTTACCTGAGTACACAGGCCACCTCCAAAGCCCACTGGATCCCTAAGGTCCCTCTGGATAGCATCCCTTCCCTCCAGGGTATGAAATACACCACTCAGCTTGGGGTACATGTAATGCCTAATGTCCATGTCCCTGTAAAGATATTAACCACTGCCTATCCCAATACCAGCCTCTGAGGAACTCCACTTGTCACTGGACATAATTGTGGATATTGGAATTATAAGGGAGCAGCTGTATCTTCTTAATGTTCTCAAGTCCATGGGAATTCATCCCAGGTTACTGAAGGAAGAGGCAGAGGCAGGAGCACCCTTGATCATCTACGGAAGATTTTGGGAGTCTGGAGAGGTCCCTACTGACTGGAAGCTGGCCAGTGCTATTCCAATTTACATGAAGGACATGATGAAAAATCCAGGAAACTACCAACCTGTTAAGTCTACTGGAAAAATTGCAGAGATCATACTGAGTACTAATGGAAGTTATTTAAAGAATAATGCAGTCACCAGGCACAGTCAACATGGGTTCACAGAGGGAAAGTCCTGTTTCACTAATTTGATATCCTTCTAGGATAAGGTCACTCCCTTAGTGGATAAAGGGAAATTGGTAGATGTAGTTTTCCTGCATTTTAATAAGGCTTTTGATACTGACCCTCACAGCACCCTTCTGAACAAGTTGTCCAGCTGTGGGATGTGTGGGTTCACAGTGTGTTGGTAGAAGAACTGACTGAAGAGTACAGACAGGTTACCAGAGATATTTCTCAGGGTGCAGTTCCAGGGCCAGTCCTGTTCCATCTGTTTATCAGTGATCTGGATGAAGGAGTTGAATGCACCATTAACAAGTTTGCTGATGATCCCAAACTGGGCAGTCCTGTTGACTCTCTTGAGGGACAGGAGGCCTTGCAGGGGGATCTAGATTGGTGCTTTGGGCTGTGATTAATGGGATGAAATTTTACAAGTTCAAATGCCGGACTCTGAACCTAGGACAGAGAAATGCTGGGGAAGAGTATAAATGAGGAGAACAGTGGCTGTAGAGCAGCCCTGCAGGAAAGGATCTGGGGGTGCTGGTTGGCAGCAGCTCAGGGTGAGTCAGCAGTGTGTGCCCTGGCTGTTCAGAGGGCAAACCACAATCTGGGGTGAGTCAAATAAGGCATCACCAGCCCGTCAAAAGAGGTGATTATCCCATTGTATTTGGCGTTGGTGTGGCCTCACCTGTACTGTGTGCAGTTCTGGGCTCCCCAGTTTAAAAAGGGTGTGAAGATCTGTAAATGTTCCTGCAAAAGGCTAGCAAAGCTGGTGAAAGGGCTGGAGGGAATGTCCTTCGAGAAGCTGCTGAGGACTTTGCACTTGTCTAATTTGGAGAGAAGGAGGTTGAGGGGTGACCTCATTGCTGTTTACAGCTTCCTGAAGAGGCGAAGGGGAGAGGGAGATGCTGAGATCTTCTATCCAGTAACAGGATATGTGGAAAGCTGCACTAGGGGAGGAGGACATTAGGAAACACTTCTTTACTAAGAGGGTGGTCAAACATTGGAACAGGCTTCCTGGGGAGGTGGTTGATGCCCCATGACTCTCGGTGCTTATGAGATATTTGGACAATGCTCTTAATAACACTTTTGTTCAGTCATGAAGTGGTCAGGCAGTTGGACGAGACGACAGCTGCAGGACCCTTCTAAGTGAAACACTGTATTGATTGTATCATGTTGCATTCTGGTCTGTTCTATTCAGTATGAATTCACTTCTAGCAAGTCTGCTGTTAATAAAAGATGTTAAATACTTTAATTTTCAATGTATATGATTAGCCCATGGCATCAGTCTTCTAGGCATTCTTATCACAGCGATCTCTGATTTTCTTCTTGATAAATGTACAAATATATTCATGTATAACCCAAGTAAACAAAATTAGTGGTTGTTCCTCTAAGAACAAACTGTGAACCTTCTATGCATAATACTAACCTGACTGATCACAATTGTGGTTTGTCTTCAATATGATTTCAATATATGTTATAATTATGTAAAGTTTTAATTTTTTTAACAATAATTACTAGCTAAGTAGAAAAGAGCTTAAACATAGATGAGAAAGTATAGGTATTCTTGGTATAATAAATAGGTATACTATAATTTCAAGCAACATTTCAAAGAAAACAGAAACCCTATGAAAGAATACAATACAAATATTTTTCTGATATTATGGAATATTCCATTCTTATGAAATAATATTTCATTATAAATGAGCTTTAATTAATGGGAGTGACATCATGAAGAAGAATAAAGACAGGAAGGTATCAGCAGCAAAAGTTTTTTACTGGTTTGTAACATGTTTCAGAAACAAAGAAGGCATTTCAGTAACTGGATCTCGACTGCATGGGAAAGCACTAGAATTATCTCAGTGATGTTATTTCAGATAACTGATGAGAAGTCCTGAAGGACAAAAAAATGTATCACAAAGTCCCCTGTCATTCAATTTTTTTTTTACTGTTCACTTTCCTACAGTGTTAAAGATGTTGAAATATATTTTTAAAAATTACCTATTAAAAAAAGGCTATTACAAAACCAGTTTCAGAATATCTTTTAATTTGGTTTACCTCTTTCTCTTCCACTATCTTTGGGACAAATTACATTCAGCCTCATGGTGCCAACTATTGAATGGCTTTTATTGGCATAGGACTAGAAAGGTGTTATGAAAACCAAAGAATGTCAGTATATCAGCTGACGTAGTCTCTTGACTCATCTGAAAAACCTCAGGAGAGGTATGCGCCTTAAAGAAAGACTGTGCCCTCCCCAGGGACTGACATATCATGTTACGGGTTTTTTCTCCTTTTTTCTCTTTTTCATTCACCTGACGTTGCCACATGAATGTTTACACATCAGGCATCAGCCTTTACTTCAGTTCAGCACTGGAAGGAACACAGCTAAGAATTCCATCCCTACTCATCCTCCTTAGGAGTGGTTGTTCCCAAAAAACTGCTGAGAAGGGATAATTTCACAGCCTAGGCACACAAATGAGTTGCAAACTGTCTGACTCCTGTCTTCTTATTCTCGATATTGGTGTAGGGTCAGGGCCCTGACTTACATCTACATAAACTCAAATTAACAAGATTAGTCCTAATACCTTACGTTAGCCCTGAATTGCTTCCTAGGTAATTGGTGAATTTAGTAATGGAAAGAGGTTCAACTAGCACTGCACTTTGGAGGGAATATTACTACTGTGTAAACATTACAGAGAAACCTATCACTGAGTGATATGTATTTGTATGGCACTCCTTTCCACAAGAAACTGAAAAGCAAGATTGCATTAAATTGTCAGGGAGAAAAGATTCAAGGTGACATAACATAAATAGACTAAGTGCATACTCCTGCTGGTTGGTTTAAAGCTAGGGACAGATTTTGTAAATGTAGGAAAAAAAAGTTTCTGACAGAAAATAAGTTTTGACTGCTACATTAGGTGGCAACACTCCTTTGAAAAATTAAAGTATGACTATGCCTATCTGGTAGCACAGTCTCAATACACATTTACTAATACGAATATGTATGCCAAGAGACACTGGGTTTGACTTATGCTTGCTTATACCAAAATGTCTGATTATTTTGCTGCAGAATTTCAAAGCCTTCATTTCTAGTAATGAAATCAAGTTGACCAAAAGTATGAAGCAACAGAGAACTGCTCAATTATACAAATTATTTTAAAAGTTTTGTGTTAGATATGAGAGAATGGACGGATAGCAGATTATACGTATGAAGATTACATGTATCCCTTCTTTAAATCACCTTTTGTAGAAAAAAAACTTTCTGCAAATTATGTACCCTCAAGGACACTGTTTCAAGCATGCCTTTCACCACTGTTGGACAGGCGGCTGTTGGTTCATAACCGGGGGAAAAAAGCATCACAAGAGAATGTCTGATACAGAAATGTTTTCCTCAATAAAGAAAAACTTCTGGTTTTATAGCCAGATGTGCTCTCTCCACCCAGGAGGAGAGACAAGACAGAGAAAGACAAAATGATAGCAAAGCGTCACAAATAATGACCTGTGATATGTGGCTAGTGATGGCTTCTGTTGTTTGTAGGGTTTGTGTTTTTTTCGTTTGTTGTGCTGTTCTTAAGAGAGAGTTGTTTATTCTGCTGGAGATGTGCATTGAAGTGAAAGATAATACAATGAATTCACTTGCAAAATAGCGATGTGGATATCAATGAGGTGTGAACCCCTCAATCTCCCCTTGTGTGAAGGAAGCTAAAATAGAGAGCAAAGGAAAAAGAAGTTTTGAATGTGGTTATTAGGAAGCTTTCTTTCAATGCGGTGACAATGGAGCAGGACTCCCTTGTCCAATCCAGTTTCCTAAACTTATGTTAGGTTTTCCCATGTTTTGATCACATAATAGATTTCTAATCAAATTGTGTAATACAGCCTCAAATAATTTCTAAACTACTTCCAAAATATTAAGACTGCAAAAATAAGAAATAAGAGCAGAACAGGTTGGTTCACTGTTATCAACTTTGCACACACTATGACACTGTGATATAAATTTGTTTTCCACAAAGTCCCTGTCTCATCCAATGAATCCAATGAAGGCTTACTCCATATGTCTTTTTCTTTTTATGTTTTCAAAGTTTCATGGGAAAGTGACACTCTGATATCAACCTTTCTGTACTGTGATGGGATTTCATTTTACAACTGTGAAAATTAAGACAAGACTGTCAGAGGTATCTGGTAAAAATCATCACATGTATGCTTTTACAGAACAATTCTCATAATAAACTCAAAGCTTTAAAACGGCTCTGGTTAGCTTCAGGTTTTATGTGTCAGGGTTTCTGCAAATCAGTCAATTTAAGTATTCAATGACACCCAGTTGTTGAAAGACCCATTCAACTGAGTTTTTCAGAATCATACAAAGAATCAGTTACTGAGATGGAGAGAGAATACAATTGTTTATCATGGCTTTAACAATTTATCTTTCACCATCCCAGGAAATGTGCTGAAATGCTGTAATAAACTCCTTAACATGTCCAACAATCTGACTAATCTCTAAGAAAGACTCTAAAATAATTGCATCACCATCCAAAAAAAAAAAAAAAAAGAAACAAAAAAACAAACAAACAAAAAACCCCCCCAAGGAATAAGGAATATTTAAACTTAACCCCCAGAAAATGCAAAAAACAACTGAGCACTCCCTTTCCATAATATGTTCAAATAAGTTAAAACAGTAAAGTGGCCAAATTGTCCATAGTTTGTGTTCACAGAATGATTCAGGATTAAAGGGATGTCAGAGCAGGGTCAGACATGGGGTCAGATCAGGCTGCTCAGGTATTTATCCAGTTTTCATCTTGAAAAATTCCAAGGATGGAGACTGAGCAACGTTTCTGGGAAAGGTGTTCCACTTCTGGATTGTCCTCAGGGTTCTTTCCACCTCTGTTATAGCCAGTCTGATCCTCTCTTATTCCACCTTACCTGCTGCGATGAGCCCAGCTCCATCTTTTCACAGGTGTCAGGGTGGGTGGTGGGTACTGCTCTAGGGCACCCTGAAACCATCTTTCCAGGCTGAACAAGCCTTGGACCCTCAGCACCTCCTCATGGGACAAGTGCTCCAGATCCCAGCCAGCGGTATTCACTCAAGTCTATCACTGTTGTTGGTGGTGGGACCCTGAAAGTGGACTCAGTATCCACATGTGCTTTCATGAGCACTAAGTAGCATCCACAAACCTGTGAGACATTAAACTTGGTAAATTCTGGTTTAATATAGATTTTCTGAACTTTAAGTGGGTTAAATAACTGTGCCTGCTTTTTTGCATACCTAAAGAGTAAGATTGATCTACTTAAATCCATGCACCTCATTAATGTCCCAAGTAATAAAAAACATTTCAAATTTATAGATTTTGTGGGTTGTAAGCAGATGTATTATTGCTCCATTAAACAAGTATAAATTTATAAGTGAATTTAGTGCACAGTTGGTGTTGCCCTGGACAAGGGACAAGGACAGTTAATGTAAGTGGCATGGATGTCTACCAATATTAGGCAGCTGTTTCACAGAGATTAATATTTAATAGTTCACTGCACTGAATTTAGATTTATTGACAAATATCCACTTCTCATTATTGTGGCAGACTTAGCATTAATTGAAGTAATAATGTTGTTTAATTGAAGTAAAAAAAAGTTTTTTTTAAAACTCTATTCAAGATTCTGATCTCATTAAACGATAAATCTACCAGTGGGATGGGATGTACACAAGTATAGCTAGTACATCCATTTGCTAATCTAAGTAATTTCAGGGTGCTTGACTTCCAGAATTTCACAACTAGAATTTTCTCTCAAGACAACTTCATCTCATTCAGAGTAATCATAACGTGAAAGGTGAAAAAACGCAAGGACATTCAAGCTTTACTAACAATTACTTACAAATTCAGGATTTAGATATTCATAATAATAATAATGAGTTTAGAATTAAGATATGAAGTTGTCAAATGTAGAAATGCCATATATAGGGAATTTAGGATGCAATGTCTTCACTGCCCAAAATGTATGAACATTTGATGAGAAAGAGACCAAATAGAGACAAAGCAGTATAGGTAGAGAAAGGGCACTTTGGATGGCTTACAGCAAGAGCAGCATTCACAGCCTTGCACATTTACATAGATGTTGCACATAAGGAATGAATAACTTGTTGTTAATGTCCATTGGGGATAGAACATAGAGTAAGAGGCTTAAATTGAGGCCTTAAGTTTGATTATACATTAGTAAAACTTTTAACTGTAAAGACAGTTAAGCACTAAATTAAATTGAGGCTGTGAGATTTCCATCACTGGAGGTATTTACCAGGATTTCAAATAACTGTCAGGAACAATTGAGGCAAGAGGATGAAAAAGATGGTCCCTTTTGGGAATATTCTTTCATATTTGCCATATAATGTAAGACGTCTTTTTCTTTGATGCATCTTAGAAAAGTAATTACATATTGCATGCTGCGAAGTCTCTTCTACTAGAAGAGAAATCCCAGCCAACAACCCGAGACTCATTTTTCTAAATGCTGTAGAAAAAAAAAAAACCCCGAGGATTGCCACAAATAAAAACGGAAAATATGGAGGATACATAATAGTATTTGAGTACAGCATTAAAAGGGAGAAAGCTAATATAAAAAAAGTTAGTGTTGAAAGCACAAGGTTATGTCTTATCTAACTTTGATGGCTTCAAAGGTTTTTATTAATAAGTGGGAAAGGTATTTATGATTTCATGTACAAACTGTCTGCTTTACTATTATTAGCAAGCTAATTTGCAGTCTTGTAAGAAATTTCATAAGAGAAGCCAAAGACTAAATAGGCTTGGGGAATTTGCCCCTCAAGGATGTTCATATGTGGGAGGTGGGAATAAGGCTGGCACAAAAACATCCTTACTGCTGCTTGTGTTGTATTTCCCTTAATTTAAATAAAGGATTTAGAGGGTTGTCATTGTGCAACCTTTACAGAAGAAGGTTACATTACTGATGATTCTGAACTATCTCAGCCACTGGGCTGCTTTTTAAAGCTAACTTTAATGAGAAAAATACGAGGAAATGTTATGGACAATTAGGAAATAATGAAAGCCATGTCATTGCAGCTGATGACAAAAGATATTGAAGGACAATGCTACATATTGAGTCTGGATATTAATCTGCTAGAATACTGCATTTTTCAGAGGTTGGATTTATTTTATGAAACAACTCCATTAATAATCCAAGAGAATGCATAAACACAACATTTGTTACAGAAGATGCTTCTATCACGCGTGAACAGACATTATGAGAAAATCTAGAGAGGAGAAAAATCAAGACAGGAACTACAATGACATTCACTGAGAAAATATATAGTCCTAGAAATGCGTGTGTGGGGAAAGCATTCACTTCTCTCCACAGTGAAGGGCATCCCACTTTTCGAATAGCTGGGACAACTGCTTCAGTGTTATGCCAACAGTCACTGAAGTTAGTCTTGAGATCAGCCCAAAAGCACACTGATGGGAATCATTCCCTCCACTGATCTGCCAGCCAAGAGGCACTTCATGTGCAAAACCCAGTGGCCCTAAAATGCATCTCTGCAACCATTCCAAGTCCCATACCTGTTTTCAGACTAAAAGGGATGTAAGGGTTAGTGAGTGGCATGAAGCAGGTGCATAACCCATCTATAAAGCAATATGGCTGACACCTGCCATGGTTTCCTAAAATCTTTAAAGTTAAGATTTTTTTACCTCAATTGAAGCTTTTTATCAGAACAAACTCCTCTCAAATCTTATTGCTTTTCTCCAGACATACTGGAAATGTCAGTCATGCATGCTTCATTACTGGCATGAGGGCCTGCAGCTTGTGGCTGCTCTAAAACAAAATGCTCAGAACAGAGACACAAGACAGAGCTACAACCTCTCATTATATCTGACACTCATCAGTGCACTTAACTGTAATCACGCTCCTAAAGAGTCACAATCTTCTGAAAAAGAAATTGGTTCTAACATCAGAATCAAGACTGCCATGCAATGCCAAGATGTACTGTCATGAATTATGCATTGTGTATCTCATTTGCCTCAGAAAGGCATTGTGTAAATCAAAGCTTTTCTGTGCATCCAGTACATAGATATGAAGCACTAACCAAGTATTATCCTACCAGATGGTTTAGGTTTGTTCTTTAAAAAAATTGCTCCAAATGTAAGTGCACCACACAAAAATGAAAAGAATAATTCTATAGAAGAATCTCAAATTTGTTCTCAATCTCTCTCCCCCCTTATCTTTTGATGGCATTTATCTCAAGTTTTGAAACTCTTGCTTTAAATGATCTAGAACTCTAGAAGTGTTTACATACAACTCTTCTTTTTTTCAGAACTGAATTTAAGAGGCTAGAATGCAGACTTACCAGTAGGAAGAAAACACAACAGTATTTCATTAAAGAACTCTCAAAATTATTATACTCAGTTTCGATTATTGAGGAAGGACATTAAAACAAACCTGTGTAACAACAACCAAATAAGAATGAATCCTTGAACACTATCTAAAAGGGAGCAATAGCCCCTGCAGTGGGCATCTCAAAGAGCTACTCAACTGAGCATGATGAGTGTGAACAGAAGATGACTGGTAGAAACCAGATTTCTTTTTCTATTTGCTAAATGCATGGGTGTCTTCTGCTTATTTCCTATAACATCTACAATTGATTGCCTACAGAGGGAGAATATTACAAGTCTGTTGTGTCAGGTTTTAAAAAAACAAACTGTAGAGACCCCTGGGTATTAAAGAGTAGGTCACAACGAAGGAGTTTTCTTAGGAACATAATGTGTCTTGTGAAGACCAGCATAGCCACAGACCTGGAAGGATTTCCTGTAGCAGGAAGACATACTGTAATGCTTTCCATATAGGAATCAAGTTCCAAGACAAAACAAGTTTAGTCTTGGACCTCACTACTATCGTTTGGAAGGTGGCTCCAAAATATTCATGACACAAACAGATAGAAATCTTTTCATTCCAGACTGAATTTACTCAAAGTCAATATATGCATATTTATTTGCTCTTGGGCCAGTAATTTTCTTTACATTTCCTTCTTCTGTTCTGTCCCTTCTCATATATAAGCACTGATTGTGCTCTTCTTCCAGGCCTCATTTTATTTTGGGGCAATATTTTTACTGTTATTAACCACTTTGTCAATTCATTCAGGCTGGAAGGGACCCCTAGGAGGTCCCTAGTTCCACCTTCTGCTCCGAGCAGGGTCAGCTCTGAAGTCAGACTAGGTTAATCTCCTCTGGCTGTGTACTTCCATAAAGAGCCCACCTCTGTCTTCTCAGTAAACCCACACAAGTACAAGGAGGCTGCTTTTAGGTTCCCCTAAAGCCTTTATTCTCCAGGCAGGACAAACCTTTTCCAGAATTAATTTTTTTTATGATCCATCCACCTTGCCATTATTTGTCTATTTTTGGTTTAGTCTTATGTCTTCATTTTGCCTTTGTTCTCTCTGCCTTATGGGCCATTTTAGTTTGGTTCCATGTTCTCCATTATTATCTTTACTGAAAATCAAGGCAGACAAGAATTTTCTTTAATTTCTGCCTAATCCCCACTACATAGTAGTCCCACTATTTCATTCCTTTTCAATCTTATTTTATGCATACATTTGGAGAAATTATGCTTCTCATTTTAATTCCTCTGCAAACCTGACTTTTGGCACTTCTTACTTTATTCATTACTGAGATCTAAAACACAGACATAATTTTCTTTTCCCTTTTTAATCAGTCCCTCTTTCCATTGTCTGCTTAATCTTAATATCTTTCAAGACAGTTATTAATCTGATATCGCCTATATGCTTCCTCCTCTTTTAATGAAAGCTAGCCCCTGATCAAAGCAAACCAAACCATATCAAACCAAAATGAAATTCAAGTAAACCTAACAACAATACCTGGACTTCAACAAAGCCTTGGATAATGTCTTCCATGGCATTCTCCTGGAAAAGCTGGCAGCCCATGGATTGGACAGGTTCCCTCTTTACTATGTTTAAAGACAGCTCTATGGCTGGGCCCAGATAGTGGTGGTGAATGGTGCTGCATTCGTTTGGTGTCCAGTTACTACTGGGGCTCTGCAGGGCTCAATACTGGGCTCAGTCCTGTTTAATATATTTACTGATCATGTGAGTGAGGGGATTGAGTGCACCCTCACCAAGCTTGCAGACAATGGTAAATTGGATGGGAGGGTTGATTGGCTGGAGCATAGGAAGGCTCTAGAAAGAGATCTGGATAGGCTGGATTGATAGGCTGAGGCAAAAGACATGAGGTTCAATAAGGCGAAGTGACAGGTCTCTCACTTGGGTCGCAACAACCCCATGCATGGCTACAGGCTGGGGGAAGAGTGACTGGAAATCTGCCCAGTGGAAAAGGACCTGATGGTGCTGGTCAACAGCCAGCTGAACATGAGCCAGCTGTGCCCAGGTGGCCAAGAAGGCCAATGGCATCCTGGTCTGTATCAGCAATAGTGTGGCCAGCAGCATCACAGCACTGATTGTTCCCATGTACTCAGCACTGCTGAGGCCACACTTCACGTCCCGTGTCCAGTTCTGGGCCCCTCACAGCAAGATAGACATTGAGATGCTGGACCATGTCCAGAGAAGGGCAACAGAGCTGGTGAAGAGTCTAGAGAGTAACTCCTATGATGAACAGCTGAGGGAGGTTGAGTTGTTTAGCCTGGAGAAGAGGAGGCTCAGGGCTGACCTTATCACTCCTTCCAGGTACCTGAGAGTTGTAGCAAGGTGACTATAGCAAGATGGGGGTCAGTCTCTTGTCCCAGGGTACTAGTAACAGGATGGGAGGACATAATTTCAAGCTGTACCAGGGGCATCAAGAAGAATTTATTCACATAAAGGGTTGTGCAGCACTGGAACAAGCTGCCCTGAGAAGTGGAGTCACCAACCCTGTAAGTGTTCGAGAAATGACTGGGTGTAGCACCTAGCTTAATTTGGCCTAATTTAGTTCAATGTTCGCAGAATCACAGAATCATTTAGGTTGGAAAAGACCTCTGAGATCATTGAGACCAATCTTTGTCCAAGCACCACCACATCAACTAAACCACAGCACTAACTTAAGATGTGCATACATTCAATATGTATGCACATCAGCACAGGGCTATTGGCTGTAACCCTAGGTGAAATACACGGGTGTACCTTCAGCTGGAACAACTATCTGCTGCTATACTGTCAGGATAACCATCTGCTTCTTTACAGGAGTAGGAAAGAACAATCAAGAAAAACGCAAAGATGACTCATTTATTTTTCAATGTTTATATTTTAAAGGGCTTTGTTATTTATTATTCAGTATTTCAAACAGAATTGCTAAGAAGTGTAACACACATGCCTATTCTTCCAAATTGAATTTCAAATCTGTAGGAGGTATTCACTTGTTAACAAATTAGCTGAACAAATAATCCTACAATCACAGGATAGTTTGGGTTGGAAGGAACCTTAAAGATCATTTGTTCCCGGCCCCCTGCTACCCTTCCATTGGGCTAGGTTGCTCAAAGCCCTATCCAACCTTGAGCACCTACAAGGATGGGGCATCCATGGCTTCTGTAGGCAACCTCTGTCAGTGCCTCACCACCCTCACAGTGAAGAATTTCTTCATAACATCTAATCTAAACTGACCCTCTTTCAGTTTAAAGCCATCACCCCACGCCTTATCACTCCATGTCCTTGTCAAAAACCCTTCTCCAGCTTTCTTGTAAGCCCCTTTAGGTACTAGAAGGATGGTAGAAGGTCTCCCTGAAGGCGTACCTTCTCCATGCTGCCCAACCACAACTCTCTNAGGTTCTCACAGGCCCACCTCTCATGCCTTTCAAGATCCCCTTGCCTGTCAAGCATCTCTTCCCTCCAGCATGTCTGTAGACCACATCACATGGCTTGACNCTTCATAGGAGGAGTGCTCCATCTGTTTGATCATCTTTGTGTCCTTCCCATGGACTCTATCTAACAGGTCTGNGTCATCCACAAACTTGCTGAGAGTACACTCAATCCTGCTGTCCATGTCCCCAAAAAAGATATTAAATAATACTGGTCCCAGTACGGACCCCTGAGGATGCCGCTTATCACTGGTCTCCCCTTGGACACTGAACCATTGAACACAACATTTTGAGTGTAAGACCATCCAGCCAATTCCTTATCCACTGACTGGTCTGCCCATCATCTCTGTGTCTCTTCATNCTGGCTCTCTGGGCTGCAAGCACATATTGAGGCTCATGTTGAGCTTTTCATCTACCAATAACTCCCACGTCCTCTCTGTGCAGCTGCTCTCAATCCACTTGCTGCCCAGCCNGCACAAGTCCAGGTAGATGATGTCAGTTTAGAAGCACTAAAGACATAGAGGCTACAGGCAAGCAGTTTCAAACCTATAAGGTATGGTGGTTTATTCCCTTTTGTAGTTCTTTTTATGGGATCAGAGTCACTTCTGATTTTTGGTTTTAGAAATTAAAATCTATATCTACTGGTAATGAGCCAGGCAAGAGTAGGGCTTTAGCAGGAAGCAAGGCATTTAAAAAGATGAATAAAACTCATACCTCAGAATGGGAAGACAGCACAATGTTACAGTTCATCTCTTCGTAAAATTCTGAGGTTCAAACCAAAGCACTGAGAACCTTATTTAGATATCCTAGACTTGGAATGTTGTCTTTCATTATCTTCAAAGATCTAAGGTCTGAAAATCTGAGTAAGTCACATCATATACAATAAACTTTCTGGGGAAAATCTGTTTCATTATACAACTGGGCAATATTTGACAATACAGAGTTCATAAGTGTGAATACCAAAAAAACTAATACTAAAAGACAGTTTTACTGTATTTCAGCAGTAGTACCTGCTGTCAGCCAGTGATGCTACAAAGCAGAACTTTCCAGGTACTGTTCACTTTTAAGTCCATCTGATAAATAAATATGGACAATAACCAGATGCTAGCCTGTTACACTGTGTGTTTTTCCTCAGATCTGTCCATGTTGTGACGCAGGCACTAGGGACCCAAATGTGGATACAATATCCTAGCAAGAAATGTAAATGAAATGGCACAGAAAAGGTGAAGAAACAGGAGTAAAAGGTTAGGGTAGAAAAAATTAGATAAGAGTCAGGGGAAAGGGCAAGAAGCAGCCTCTATAATTAACAGTACATACGTTCTTGCAGAAATCCATAAAGTCTGTGAGTCCGTTACCCTAAGCTGCAAAAACTATTGCCTAAATTCCCTCTTGGCTACCTGATAGGTAACCTATTCAGAGGTTAGTCTGTGTAACAGCCTGGACTGATGAATGCAGGAAGGAAAGCTTGTTTGTTTTCCATATATGAACTAACGTACAACAACATACTGGGACTTCAAAGGTTTTTAAATTTGGTATAGATAAAGCAGGAAATCCCAGAACTGAGATGCTCTGTGCAGCCTGAGTTCAGCCATCTCGTGCATAAGCATGGTAAATCTGTTTTTTAAGGAAAGGCAAATTTGCACTGGAAATCTCTGACAATTCTTAGGCATGAAGAAGAAAATATAGAGTAGTCATTTAAAACAGTAGCTTAACTTTTTACTGTTGGGATCTTTTGAGCACATCCTTCTGTTTCTTGCACACATTCTTCATTCTCTGTTCCTTATAAAGAGGTCTAAGAGAAGGATATTCCCTAGCAGCTACATGTTGATATCTTCCTCGTATTGATATTCCTCCAGACATCAAGTGGCTAGTCTCCATGAATAATTCTGAGCTATAGTAAGTGACTAATATAATCCTAGGTTCCTTCTCTTTTATTATGCTGAATAGGGATACAAGCAGCATGTGCGCTTCCCTAAAAATAAGTGCCATCACCGGTATTACTAATTAGAGATACCACCACTGCCTCTGGAGAGACTTTATTTATTTTCCAAGGCTTATTTCTGTTTTGTTCTTTTTACACTTGCTCACTGTGATGTAAAGCCTATAAACTCAGTGTGAATCCTGCTGGCTTTTCTTTTAAATGAACCTCTAAATTTTCAGTAAAAAGAAGGGTGGGATAGAGGATTTAGACCACTCAGTCACATTGTTTAGCTTATAATTTGATAACAAAGTGTCACCACTCCTAAATGAGTCCTTCTGTTGCTAATAAAAATGGAAAACAAGTCTTTCAAGTCATCCAAATAGGCTTTATGGTATATTAAAGGAATGAAAACAATACAACTCAAGTACAGAAATATGAAAATACTAGTCTAACGATTGCTTCTGTAGCCTTCTCCCTTTGTGTATGGATTATTCCTTCTTGTCTGGTGTCACCTGGTAGCTCAGGAAGAGAGCCAAGGATGGAGCTTTGCCTTTGGCACAAGGCAGAACACTCTTCACAGAACAACGCGTTTTGTCCAGTATCACTCCTTCACGTGTTTCCATGGTTCAATATATTGTTCTCCTGGCACTCATCTTCCACCTGACAGACTTTTTAGGTAGCCTATACAGAACTTTATCATTTGAATTAATACTGAATGGTAACATGGGAAGTTTTGTCAGCCAGACAATAAATTAAACCTGACACACCTGTTACTCCCATATAAAAAATTGCTTACAATGCAGAAAGAGGACTTCTGATCCTGAGAACTTCCTTTAAAAGCATCACATAGTTATTGAGCAGATACATTCATAGTTTTATTTAAAAAGGGCCCGAACTTTGTTGCTGAATTAATTATACTTCAGTCAGGCTAATTAGAAATTAGGGGAGGGAGAGGTAGAGGGAAGAAGGAGGGAGTGAGGGGGTGTGCATTAGAGATCTCTTCAAGAAATTATTTCTAGAAGCATGACATCTGAAAAATTGAGATGATAATCAATTGAAATAATATCAGAGCTACTATATATGGGACACAACTGGCACCTGCAATCCATTTAGCAAATGATTTTAGAAAAATATTTTATTATAATGGAATAGATAAAAATAAGGATATTAAAAGTCTTATTTTTCAGAGATAGGTAGGACAAAAAGATGGTGGTCTTGATAGACTTTTATATTGGAAAACATTGCAGTTCGACCTCATTCAAAAATCAGTTGCCAGCATCAAGAAGAAATGAAACTTGTTGGGTAAATAATACTCTGCTCTTTTTTCTTAACATATTAGTAAAACTTCTGTCTTAAATCTTGTTTCACAAAAAGTAAGCCTGAAGCAGACAGCAAACATGGACTGTATTATCCTCAGAGTTAAATTTTGGCAGTACTAAACACAGACAAGCAAAGACTTATGACAGAAAAACTAATGCAGGTTTAAATATTGATACACCTGTTATTATCATGATTTATGAACCAGCTAGTGCTATAACAGAAAACATACAAACGAGCTGTATTTGCGGTTTGGCATCACAGTAAAGAATATAACAGATAAAAAAAATACAGCATTTGAAGCAGATGAGCACAGATATGACAGCCTTGCAGAAAAGAAACAAATAATCTAGAAGAGTGACCCTCTCTCCTTCTGGAAGGGAATAGTACGATGATGGTACCACTCTACTTTTGCAACAAGAAAGGCCTGCAAATTCTTAGATACAATTTTGGACTTCTGATAGAATTCAAATTTGTTATAGAGCTTTGGTTTTAGTGACAGGCTTGTCCACTGATTTATATTTGGTTCAAAAATCAGTTTGAGAGTCAAAAATCCACTTTTTACTATTTTAGAAATTAAAACTGACATTTAAAATGTCAACAGTAGGTGGGTGGCCTTTCCAATGAATTACTGAATTTTGGTAGGATAGGCTGTATTTTCAAATCACAATAAGCCTGCATGGTTTTCCTCTTTTCTGTCAGACTTGGCAACAGGAAGATTTTTTTCTTACAGTTACTTTTGAAGGAAAGGTCACAATTTTACAGATCTTGGTCTGGTAAGATCCGGACCACTTCTTCAGAGGTGTAGATTGCCCTCTATATTCTCTGAAACCTCCAAGCAACTTGCAAGACTGAGCCCATAAATGGCCTTTGAAAGTGGGTTTTATTGTTCGTTTACATTCATTATATTTCTTTATGTCCTGCTGTTTGTGCCCAGCGTTCATTTCAAGCATGCATTTTCAAGGCAGAAGATTCTATCAGTAGCAGCAGATGTGAAAGTAATGACAGGATGAGAAATGATCTGCTGGCTGATTTTGGAAAGTACTTTATTTGGCTCAGAACAAATTTGGTTGTTTAGAAAACCTGCATCATAATCGTAATCAATTTCTGGTAAAGGAAAGGAGTAAAAAAAACCCAAAAAATCACACCAAGAAAACCCCCCAGAACAAGTGTTTTTTCCTATAAACTGATTACATGGCTAAATTAAACTGTAATATAAAATGCATTAAAAAAGGATACTCAGGAGAATGATAGCAGAAAAGATAAAAGGACCCAGAGTAAGTAGAAGTAAATCAAAATAAGTGAAGAAAACATAAGAGAAGACAAGGAATAGAAAATAAATCATAATAACAAAAATGTAAGGGGTACTAAGCTAATTTGCAAAAGCAGATAGTGGAGGAGAGTACACAGAACAGCCATTCTGTGCATTATGTTCACTTTCCTCACAGGCCTTAACAAGAATCTTGATTTTCAGAGAGAACGGAATAGTGTCCATGACCTTCCTTCACGAGATATCAACAGTGAAAACCTTTCCCAGAAATTTCTGACAATTATAAAAGTTTTGCATATTTTCCCACTGCAGACTGTCATTTTCTCTCCCCCCCACCCTATAGCTCTGCATTTTATCTCCTGTCTTGTATCTCCACCTCCAGGTAAAATTCTTCTAACTGAGTCTTTTTTGGAGTTTCTGAAGTCTGGACACAATACGCATTTTCCAAAATTCCATGAGTAGAGGCTTTATTCATTGCCGAAGCTTTGAAAAATTAGAAAAATTGACAACTTAAAATAGTGAAAGAAATGTTAGATTTAGGAAGTAAAACAGAAAGCCTGAAATGTAGTAGGAAACTAAAATTCCTATCCCCTAGATGCTCAAATGCTTGTTAATCCCCTCAGAAATGACCCAGATAAAAAAACCCAACTTGTTGTATTCTACTGTTTTAATTACTGCTTGTTAAGAAAGCAAAACATGGCACTTCCTGGCCTCCAGAACTTCTTCAAGTTCATAAATAGAAACACAGAAAACAATACTGTTCTTCTCTGTAAAGGCTGCAGATCAATTTCTCCAGGCATATATATTTCCTATTACACGAGAGCTAACTTAGAAGGTAACTTAAAGGACAAGAACAAACTGTTAAATCAGAAAAAAAAAAATCTTTTACTTCACATGAAATTTGTTTGGTATTTTGTCTCAGGTTTTGCTAATTGTAAAAAGCCCCAGAGCCTCTTCTTATATTTTATGTTGTCTGAGAGTTGCACTTGCAGCTTCTGTCAGCCTCACCTCTCTGACTGGATTGCTACTCTGCCAGTGGCTGTCCCTTGTCCCTGCCCCTGTCCCACTGCACAGCTGCTGATCAGCAAACAACCTGAAATGACTTTGCCTGTGCTGTCCCAAAGCAGTGCCTGTGATACCAAAGGACTGCTGGGCCTAATCAAACCTGAAAATACTGCAGTGTTTTAGCAACTCCTCGGATTCAGTTCCACTAAGCTGGAATCCTTGGATACCCTTGTTATAATTCCCACATGCCACACAGCTAAACAGACTTTTCACATCTTAACACCAAAATGAAGGAGATGAGGAACAGCTCAACCAAAAGCATTTTCAGGACATCTAATACCACGCTGAAAAATCTGAAAAGATGCAAGGAAGCAAATGCCCTCTCCACATGCTAGGAGAAAAGGCTAAGAGGAAAGAAAGAGAGAAAGAAAAATGGGACTCTTTGAGAAGGAAGATGCTGAATCTATCCACAGGAAAGGAAGTTACAGATGTTCAGGCTCCAATGGAGTTCATAAGTGGTGGAAAAGAGCGAAATGAAACCAGGCAGAAAGCAAAACTGGAATAATGTGAACATAAAAATGCCTGTAATTGCCCATATGAAAGGTCTGTGTAGCCTGAAATCTTGAGAAGGATGAGCAACAGACACTGCAGGAAGGAGCAGAAGAAAAAAGCACAGAAATGCTAATTCCATGAAAGACATAATTAAATATTTAAGAATGTGACTGAAAATGAAATTGTGTCTGGGTGACATTTGTTATTGGCCACTGCTGTATGGCTATTCTAAACATACTTTTAGCCTTGACAACATTCCAGGGCAATCAGAACTACTTTTAATCTTGCACTTTTAAAAATGCAACCTGTTTTATTTGCTCTAAGACTGCCTAAAACTGCCGGTGCATTTTCCCTTATTGTTGCATTGTGGAAAATATTGGAAAGCTGTTTCCTCCTTCACTTTTTTTTGTTTTTAATTATTACTATTATAGCAGGAAAGGCATCGTAAATAGAGAAAAAAATCTAGGTCTTTCAAAAGGATGTTTTGATAAGGTTAATGAGTCAGAAAGACAGTTTAGCAGATAAGAACTAGGTTTTTTTCTAATGATGGACGTAGGGTGTTTACTTTGGACTCATTGCACTCTGTCATTCACTGTTAGATTGTTACTGGGTTTACACAAAGATCAGAGATGAGATTATTATTATCACCATCACTCGTTTGTTCATTGTCTTCTCATAATTTTTTTATCTTTCAGCAGGTAAATATGTTCCCTTTTTGGAAACAACTCTGTTGGTTTCCTGTAATTACATGGCATACATAGTTCATTTCTCTTTCTGCCAGCTAAAATGATTGGGTCATAATGCTGGAAATAAAAGAAATACTATGTTTTAATCATAACTTCCTAGAGAAAGCTAATTTTAGAAGGACTTTTGAATTGTTCCAGAATATATGGTCTCTGCCAAAATAGGCAGTTCTCATCAACTGTCTCTACATTTTTACTTAGGCTTTCTTAGAAATTTTGAAAGCTAGAAACACTCTCTTATAGAGAAAATTTAAAACGGAGAGTTTGGATGTCCAACATAACTCTAAAATGCTCAATCTTGAAATGTATAAAGTGCCTTCAACAACTGGAGATAAGAAAAATAAAAAGCCTTTCTGATTTTCAGTTTCTTTTTTTAAAAATTATCTCATTGTAAATGCTGTAGCTGAAACAGTATGATCATGTCACACAATGAAATTTCTCTATCAAATTTTCTCTTTGAGAAAATATTTGTAACAGCTGGAGATATGGTAAGTATACAAAGTATTTAAACATCAACAAATTATTTCATAGCTGTTTTATCATAGCTGTTGTTAGGCACAGGCAAATATCTTTGGGCCAATCTTTCTTGAGAAGCTAAAGTGATAAATAATGACATATGAAAAAATGGCATGGGGGAAGGTATAATTCCTGTTGCCAAATAAAAGACCTTGCTAACAGAAAACATTATGGTAATCAGACAAAAGATTAAAACACATCCAATGTCTTAACATCCAATATCTTACAGAAAACTCTGAACTATTCCTTGCTAGGAAGAATGCAAAGCACTGTTAGTTTGGGAATCTGCTGTGTTTCCTGGATTACATCTGCCATAGAATTTCTACTTTCCATGAACTCTACAGTACCTGAATACAAATATACATTTATTCATGTAGGTAATTCTGTTTTCTGCAGAAGCAAATCAAATATTTTTATTCAACCTTTAGCTCAGAATTCCTAGATATTCATTCGGCATTTTTTTCCTGAGTGATGTCTGACCAGGAATTTTGTGATTGACTCTACGGGTTGAAAAAATATGCAGCATATATTTAAAGACACAACATCAGAAATATGTTTAAATGAATTATTGACAAATATTCACAAGGACTTACTTGAAGTAAGTTACTTGTAAGTAAGTCCTTAATTGTAAGTAGGCATACTTTTTATCTACTCTCAGCATAAAAGTATACAGGTCTTAATATTTAGTTTGATAATACACTTAAAAAAACTAGCTTTGATTTTGCATAATTCTTTAGACCAAAATTAATCATATGATTTTTAAAATAAAATTTAGACTTTAAAATATATGTGGATGTTCAAAACTAATTCTCCAAAGAGGAAATTTAAATTAGATTCATCCTATTCTAGTTTAAATTAATCCATGCAGCTTATTTAAAACCCTACAGGAGGAAATAAATAAACACATATTAAATTTTACATGGTAAAATTTTTTGCTATTATCCAGGAAAAGCAAAGCAAAATAAAAGAAATCAAACCAAACCAACAAACAAATATCATCAAGAAACTAACTCATAAAATTATGCAGAAAAACATCTCAGTTAGTCTCTTTGTACAATAAAAGCAGAAGTTATCCAGAACTCAAGTCTGTTTGAAGAGCAGAAATGTGATAACCATGCAAACCAGGAACTGGTGGTGATGAATCCATGTGGGTGGTATCGCTTATGCTCATGGGAGGCATTATAATATCTGCTTCTAATTCAACTGTCCAAAGAACAAGGATTGAATATTGTTGGATGTATGTGGATGCAATTCCATGTGCATTCACTGCTGGTGGCCTTTGTAAAACCACACTTCTGCTTCTGGCATAGATTAAATAATTCCCTTTGTTTAATGCCACATATATCAATGAACAAAATGTTTTACCCAGTTCTACATATTAATTTTACCCAAACTGATTAATGAACTGATAATGATACAATCATTCTAGGTAACTAAGCATTCAGAAAAAAAAAATCACTTTTTAGTTTTCTCAGTTACAATCAAGATAAATAGAGCAAGGTTAAGGTATATTTATAAATAAACTTACATGAGATAAACAGAATCAGTCTAATGTAAATTGCAAACAACTCAGAATCATTAACTTCAGCAAGCTGGGTTTTCTTTTACATAGGTTCAGCACTGCCTTAATCTCTACCTCATTTTGGTATGATAAGAAAATGAAAGTTAAGCAATAAATGAATAGAAATCCAGGAAAATATATTACTTTGTTACTGCTCATTAGATGTAAAGAAGAAATAGCAGTTTGTTTCTCTAGAGATAGCACCACAATTTAAGATTGGAGATTATTAGCTGCAGAAAACTGTTTCAAATATATATTTATACCAATTGACTTTGCCTGGAAAATTACCTGTTTTGGCCTTCTAAATATCTAGACTTTTAAGTTCTAAAAAGCCAACCAACTAACTGAAAAAACTCACAAATAACCCCCAACAAAAAAACAACAAAAACAACGAAAAGAAAAAGGAAAAAATGCACAGGAATGTACTCTTTTCTCATGAGAATGAATGTGTTAGGTTTTCACATACTAATTGTAAAGTAATTTTATAGTTTGGGATTAGTTTTTTATAAATAATTGAAGTTTTTTCTTTAGAAAATCCCTGTTGTTTTTTAAAACCCTCTGTTTGGCAGAAGGCGCAGATAACAATGCTCCAAAATGTTCATACAGCTGTTCACCTTTACTGCACATATGACTACTGAAAACTTTCACGGAACCACAGACTGGGTCAGGTTGGAAGGGAGCACAGGGGATCATCTGGTCCAACCTCTCTGCTCAGGCAGGGTCATCCCAGGGCACATGGCACAGGACTGTGTCCAGGTGGTTCTTGAGTATCTCCAGGGAGGGAGACTCCAGAACATCTCTGGACAATCTGCTCCAGTGCTTGGTCACCTGCACTGTAAAGATCTTCCTGCCAAGAACTTTCTGTTCAATTATGACACTTCACTTACTGTACTTGACTGCTTATACCTTTCATTATTCTAGAACCTGAAGATCAAGACCACATCCTACTACAAAATGTAAACATATGATAAATGACAATTTAGAGATATTATTTTTTTCCTCTTCCTGAGGCTGGAGAACTCTGAGGCTGGGGAGCTAATTTGGATTTAGATATTGATTAACTTATGATACTGGGCATATTTTCTGTTGTAGTCACTTTCAACATATTGTATAAGCCAATATTGTTAAAAAAATACCAGCATTTCTTATAGGCACTCTCAAATAGTTTAGAATTTGGCTTTCATTCAAAGTCTGGAGAGATGGTGGTCCCAGGCTATGTTTGCTAGCTATGTTAACTTAGATCTTGAACTTGCCCTCATCCACCCCAGCCTTCGCAGGGCTGCAGGTTGCTTTGGACTGTGGCTCTAGTCTGACTTTTGCTGACAAATCAGCAGAATCCTACTGCAGGGAAGCTCTGGCACAGGAGGAGGCTGACAAAGATATATTTCACTAGACAGTTAATGAGATATCTCTTTTCATAGATGACCATCTGCCCTTTCCTCAGGAACTCATACCATTTCTTTATAATGAAGATGTCTTCTGGTTTGAGAGTTTCTTGAGAAAATGGTTTCTTGATATCCCAGAAGCCTAAAGAGGAATACAAATGAAATGTAAAGAACACAATGACCTAATGAAGTTGAAGGATCAAAGAGGCTTTTTTTTTTTTCCAGTAGTGCGATCGTGAGTTAAAAGAATTATCAGTGCTACAGGAACTGTGTGATTTCGAATAGGATAATTACCAGTACACTGGGATGATCAGTGGGTAATAATGCAACATCTCATGCTTCCCATTCAGAAATTTTCAGGAGGTCTAAAAAGAGGGAGGGAGCATGATACACACATGACAAACTTGTATTCTTTTATTTAAGCTTGAGGATTCTGTCTCCTAAAATTTAAACAGATAACGATGTGTTATTCTGCCCCTAAATCCCTACATGTGTGATGAATGGTTTTGCAGTGTAGTATACAGATTTTTAGGGTTTTTTTATTAAGTTATTTCTGACTTTAGCAACCTGTATTGCCACAGCTGGAAAACCATATGTTTCTCTTTCTTGCTTTGACTATGTGTAGTACTGCTGATCATTACAATCCACCCCAGGAAAAATTCTTTGCATTTTCTTGTAATTAAAATTATAATTCTGCACATCTAAATTGCACTTTAAATTTTTAAGTATCTTTACATAAATCCATGATATAATTTAAATGGTGGCAGTGGTGATATTTTGCCTAGGATCAGACCAAAGAATTCACTGCTGAAAAGTTGTGTCAATTCGTTAAACAAGTCTGTGGAAGCAGATATCCCTAACAGAGCAACATAAGATATAGTCATTCTCTAATCCCTAATCTAAAAATGCCTCTAGCGTTGTCCTTCCTATATTCATGAAGGCCAGTTGAGGGTCACAGATAGTAGTCCCCATGCCACATACTATTGCTAAATGTAAAAGATTTTTTTTTTATATTTCTGAGGCATTATCTTTCCAAGAACCATTTATTAATGACTGATCCCTGCCAGCTGAAAGAAACTGATAAAAATTATTTCAAATTATCTCAAAGGCAGAAAAGCACTCTGAAAGTATCCAAATAAGAACAACTTTCTTCTACACTCATTGTCTACTGCTTGAAGCAATCAGTGAGTCTTAAACTGTGAACTGTAGGGCATTACTTGTAAATATATTATGCTTTCGTTACAGGTAGAAGATGCTTTTTTCACAGAAAAGTTTAAAAGTTAACAAAAAAACAGTATTACAGCAGGACCATTAGTAGCTATGATAGCTAAACTTGCTTACATTTTGCTATTCTAAGACTTCATTCTTATAGTGATGGAATATTTGTCCTCTCTGGATTCTATTCTTCAAACAATGCCTTGCCCAAGTGTAGTCACACACACATATATAGAAGAGGCAATATTTCTCTTTCATTTAAACTGGTTAGGAGCAGAGATTGAAGTCCAGAGCTGCCTTTGGGATATGACAAGTTATGGAGAGGTGATTTAAAACTCAGCTTTCATGACACACATCTTTGGACTGAACTTGAGTTGGAGGAGACACATAAAAATTGCTTGAAGCAAAGTAGCAATGTTAAAGATTCAATATTCATCCTCGAAAGGACATTGTAATAGTACAGTTTAGACAAATACTTTTACAAAAATGTTGATACCAAACCAAGGATGAATGCTGGCAGAAATGTAAAAGTTTTTTAGCATTTCAGGTTTTATGAATCCTTTTTAGGGTGCAGCATCAGTCACAGAATAACCAGGTAATTCCTACTTGCAGTCATATGTCCCTGTGCCAATGGACATGCTGCTTGGCCAGCCAGGTGATTCCTATGGTAGATATGGTGGCATAGTAATACAGGAAAATTACTTCTTTAGGATGCTGGAAACCTAGCTGTTTCATAGACATGGACACACAGAATGAACACACACTTCAAGTATGTATGACAGAGTAACTATGCCCTCTTTCTGGAAGCATAAATCTGAAATGGAAAACATCCACTAAATAGTCCCTCTTCTCAGGATTAGAAAGACCGATTCACCAATATATTTTAGGGGTTTTAGTGTTTAAAGGCATGCAAATTTTACTACTTCTACAGGAAGAAAAAAGGATTCCCATTTAACACAAGAACAATTGTGCTTACAATGAAATGCCTATCTTTTATCTATGTTTGTTTCTTTCCCTATTATTTCAATGAACCATGTTATAATAACTGCATAAATAACTCCAATCAATCCAAGTAACGTAGCAGAATGTGGTCACACCTGGATCACATTTATATGGGTCTGTTATTGTCATTACTCTTGTTCCATTGTGCAAAAAACCCAACATGGCATTAGTCTTTCCTTTGCTTCTTCCTGATGTGCTCATGGAAATGTAGCTGTCCCCTGCGATGACAGTAAGCCTTGTTCTTTCAGGTGTTACTGCCTTCCAGCTGACAGCAAGCATGCTGGTTTGTTTTCCTCGGTTATATTAACTGTTTCTCTCACCAGTATGGCTTTCATCTTGTTTTTGTTAATGTTTGAATACCCTTTAGTTTCCTATTCCTCTTTTTTGACTAATGCCGACAATTCCACCCTAGTGTGATGTGCAATTTCATTGATAAACAGTTTATTCTCCCTTCCAGATAATTTATAAAGTCATGAGATATTTCTGGAAACGTATTTCTGCAATGCACTGCTGGTATTTTTATGTTTCTTGTGTATCTTCCCTTGTTTAGGTATTTCTGCAGAAAGTGGTCTATTTCCTCATGAATGTGAATTTGATAAGTATTTTTTCAGGTAAGATATAGAGTAGTCTAATTTTGTTTATTTTAATATGTGATATGAGTATTGGATATTTGCCTAATCATCAAACTGCTTAAAATATTTGACCTTAACTGGCTGTCAATTGGTCAGTTTTAAGACTCTATCTTTCCCCTGAATTTTTGCTCGTTTACAGAACTACTGTTTGAGGGTAAAACAAAGTTGTCCCACATAACGTGAAGGTCATCTGGAAATTACATTCTCTGGTTGATCTCAGCTACTGTGTGAGAAGGCAAATGGTTCTTAGAGTGGAGACTCAGCACAATTGTGGATATTTATCTGGAAATTCGAATTTTAAAAGCAAACTACATTCTTAAATAATTGATGCAATGTATCTACATGAAACCAGATCATAGCATTTGGGTTTGTTAAGATTTTCTACTTATATTTTAGCTTATTACCATTTACAACATTCTATGGGAGTAAGTTAAAAGATGGCAATTGACTAAATTGTGGTCATGAGGTCTGCCTACAAAGAAAAAGTTCAATTTGTAGCTCAGTTGATAGAAAAGCATGCCAGAGAAAAAAATTATGTCCACATGCCATCAGTGCTTCTAAAAATCTGATTTGATTCTAACATTTTCCACTGAAGATACTGTCTTGTCAAGGGAAGTGGGATAAAATGTAAAAGACTTTTACTTACTGCTTTGACTTTTACTGATAATTGAGTTTCCATATTCAATACATGTCAGAAATAGTTTTCAAAAATCAATGCTCTGTTTGTTTTACTCTCTTCATTTGGTTTATTTTCTTGGAACACATTTTACAACAGCCTGAACAACATTTTAAATTAGTGTATTTTCTCTCTGTAATTATTAGTAATTAATCAGTTACTAACATTGCTTCTTGTAATGGAATTTTGCTTATTTTAAGCAAAGAAAAACAACAGCAACATTCACGCAGCCCAATTACAAAAGTCAATATCACTTTTAAGTCCTGAAAAACTTTATGCAATTCTACAATACACATGTTGAACAGAAATGAATAGGAAAAAGTACTGTGCCCCAAAGCACTGTGCACTTTGAGTCAAAATGCTGGGGCTCTTTACCAGAATGAAGGCAATCCTGTACAAGTCAGTTTTACCTAAATGTGCATTGCTGCTCTTAACTGCACATGGCTATGTTTTACAAAAAATACACTTAATAGGTATTCATGGGGGGATTTCTTTTAATACCATCAGTTGCTTGACATAAATACACATTCATGGTGATTCACATTCTGAAAGGTAAATGAAGTTAAATATCAAATTTAAAACCTCAGCAAATCCCATCTTTTTTATTTTTCTTTTTTTCTTTCGTTGAATTGTACTGGTTCTAATGAGAAAATTAAAGGTAAGCATTTATTAAGGCAAAAACATTACCATGGCATAGGATGAACTGGAAGGCTCAGCTGTTACTTTGGTTTTGAATACCCAGGATATCACCAAAGTCACTAGAATTGAGAAAATCTGTGGTAATGATTTTGCTGAATGTTGAAAAAAGCTTTACACTTAAAAATATAATTAAAAGACTTTGTTTTCTGAAAAACAGCAGTTTTAATTGGTGAGTTCATGATTCCAATTCTACCACAATGAATACTATGCATAGCTCCAGTGGAGCTGAACTGCCCTAAAATATGGCTAGGAAGTCAGGATTCACACAAGGAGTGCTTAGTAAGGACTAAATGAAAACTCAGCAGAAAACAGCAAGAACATCATGATTTGGCCAATATTTGCTTATCCTACACTTTCAAGTGGACAAAAATCTGTACAGATGAAGTTGCAGCAAGCTTTATGAATAATGAACATAAAATCTACTCAACTGTCGTCCTGATGCAGAAAACTCTTATTAAAGTGTGAGGAGGTACTGAGAATGAAAAGAGTAGACTACCAGGAGATTATACACTTGTTTGCTAGGCCCTGTTGTAAACAGCAGAAGCAGTTATCTAATTATCCTGTTGTTACCTGATCTTCTAATTAACAGTACAAACAAAACACTTCCTAGTTACTGTGGAATTGCATTGATGCAATGGTGCTTCCATACTCTTTGCAGTAGAAAGATCTATTACGAAATAGAAAACCTAACAATATTCAAGTTATGCACAGAGATTTGAAAGTATAAAATATATAATACACTTCTAGCAGCATATTACAGCTTTCCTTTTTTTTTCCCCCCTACAAAGCTGTCTACAGTATTGCCAGTTCTCCCTCATCTATTGCACGGTGTTTTAGCTGCTTAAATGTCTCTCTGTCCTTCATATTAGAATTAACAAGATTCAACTGTAGCAGCTATACCTTCAGGAATTCATTATTTATTCAGAAGAAAAGTGCCTTTTTTTTAAAAAAGAAGACCTGTTAGAATCCAGGAGAATAAATAATTCAAGATAGTTCTCTTCCTTTTTGTTTCAATACTCAGGTGTACAAGTCTCATCCATAAGAAATTCCACATGGTTCTTCAATCAACTTCAGATTCACGTTGCAATATTTAACCCTTTCATTTTTATTCTGTGAGGTAAACCAGGGAGATTTTGGGAGTCAAATAGAAGAAACATTTCTAAGACTGCTAACCTACTTGAGAAGGAAGAAAGGAGGCATTCTCACTGAGGAGAGCAACTTGAAAGTCTAAGAGTAATAAAGAAGCAGACATGAACCAAAAGGTTTTCGCTGATGTTACTAGAAAGTAAATTTTTAATTTATTTTATGTATTTTATGCAAATATCAAAACCATTATTTTCTGTAGCATGGTTTGAAACACTAAAAAATGTGGGTTTTTTCTCTATTAAATTATGCAGAAAGAGAAGGAAAGCTTTTCAGTATTTTTAACCTAACAAGACAGTAATTTTGAACCGCAGGGATTCTGCAACAAGAACAAATCAATGCACAAGAACTTAATCTTTGGTCTTGAGGTTATGGTGAATACACTGAGGAATAGACAATAATAAGTATTAAGGAAAGCCCTTTGGAATGTTTCAATTGTAACATATCTGTACATTGCAACACCTCCCTGAGAAGCACAGTGTCACATATAATTATACAGCGCCCGGAGATCACACAAAAGACCATCTGTAAGCTTTGAACAGATGTAGCCTTTGAATACTTGAGCTTATCATGGTCTTAACATTTTCAAACCTCAAAACAAGTACAGCTTCAAAAACAATGCTGGACTAGGAACAAATTCAAAACTGGGATATTCAAATTCCTGTGAAGTTGGTATTTCGTTCACTGTTATTTAAAAGCACATATCTGCTCAATACCTTGTGTTTTAAGGGAAAAGGTTTTTGTATACATAATTAAACACTCGATAATTTTTTAATTTTTTTCAAATGAATCTTCCTACAAACACACAGAATAGAACAGACTAGAATAGACTATTTCAGTTGGAATAAACCTAGAACAACCATCTAGTCCAACTGCCTGACCACCTCAGGGCTGACCAAGTTGTCAACTCCAAATACTTCTTAAACACTGACAGTCATGGGACATCAACCACCTCTCCAGGAAGCCTGCCCCAGCGTTTAATCACCCTCTTGGTAACGAAATGCTTTCTAACGTATACTCTAAACCTCTTCTGGTGCATTTATTAAGCATTCCCATTCCATCCTGTCACTGAACAGCAGGGAGAAGAGATCAGGACTTTCCTTTCAATTTACCCTCCTCAGGAGGTCTAGAGAGCAATGCAATGTCCCCTCAGCCTTCTTCTCTCCAAACTAGACAAGTACAAAGTCCTCAGCTGCTCCTCACAGGACATTCCTTCTAGCTCTTTCACCAGCTCTGCTGCCCTCCTCTGGACACACTGAAGGACCTTCACATTCTTTTTTAATGGTGTGGCCCGGAACTGCACACAGTACTCCAGGTGAGGCCACACCAACACCGAATACAGCGGGATAATCACCTCTTTTGACGGGCTGGTGATGCCTTATTTGACTCACCCCAGATTGTGGTTTGCCCTCTGGACAGCCAGGGCACACACTGCTGACTCACCCTGAGCTGCTGCCAACCAGCACCCCCAGATCCTTTCCTGCAGGGCTGCTCTACAGCCACTGTTCTCCTCATTTATACTCTTCCCCATCATTACTCCATTCTAGGTGCAGAATACGGCTGTCTTGGAGTGATTTTGATGCTAATCTATTCCATGATCCTCTGTTCTATGCCCCAAAAATGCTTGCTGTATCTTTAAGGCCTGGGACCAGCTGTGTCTGGGGCCAGGGAGGGGGGAGCTTTGGGGGCTTTTGAGGGCGTTTTCAAAGTCNCAAAGTCTCAAAGCCCAGTTATCCCTTGGAGCTGTGCAGTTTGTTTTTGCTTGGCTAGCTTGGTTTTCTTGGCCCAGGCAAAAAGCTTTTCTCACTGCTGTCTGGGAGAAGCTGCAGCAGCAATTTTTCAGCTGTGTTGAAGGAAACTGAACAGCTGCTAGACCAAGACCAGAGAAGCAGGACAGACAGGAACAGCGCCGCCCTGTTCCAGCCCCAAGCCTTGGGGAAGTGAGCCAGGGAGAGAAGGCACACCAACAGGTTCCAACCCAGCTCTTTCCCCTACCATGAGTGCCACGGAGAGGAGGTGGATGCCAGAGAGCCACCAGGTTTTTGCCTACTGCTGGAACTCCTCCGTGGAAGCTCCATTTCCCTCATTGTGAAAGCCAGCGCCATCTTGCACCACACGTCAGGAAGGGACATTCCTTTAATGTTTGCCCCATTCTCTGGGCATTTTTGGGATGTTGTTCCGCTGTCTCTTTGGGGGGGGTGGGGGGGTAGTTCTCTGAGCATTCTGTTGTTAATAAACCATTAGGAATTTTTTTCCACTTTCCTTAGCATTCATTTTTCTTTTGGGGGAGGGGGATTGCCGAAACCCTTTAGAGGAGACTACTCATTGCAGAGTGTCTTCTCTTAAATTTGTTTCAAAACTGAGACAACAGCATTTGAACTTGTCAAATTTCATCCCATTAATCACAGCCCAAAGCATAAATCTATTGAGATCCCTCTGCAAGGCCTCCTGTCCCTCAAGAGAGTCAACAGCATGGCCCAGTTTGGAATCATCAGCAAATTTGTTAATGGTGCATTCAACTCCTTCATCCAGATCACTGATAAACAGGTGGAACAGGACTGGCCCTGGAGCTGAACCCTGAGAAATATCTCTGGTAACCTGTCACCACACAGATGGAGCTTCATTCACCACAGCCCTCTGAGCTCTGTCCTTCAGCCAGTTCTTCACCCAATGCACTGTGAACCCACACATCCCACAGCTGGACGACTTGTTCAGAAGGATGCTGTAAGGGTCACTATAAAAGCCTTACTAAAATGCAGGATAACTGCATCCACAACTTCCCATTCATCCACTAGGGGAGTGACCTTATCCTAAAAGGATATCAAATTAGTGAAACAGGACTTCCCTTCATGAACCCATGTTGACAGTGCCTGATGACTGTACTATTCTGTAAATAACTTCCATTAGTATCCAGTGTGATCTTCTCCATAATTTTTCAAGGAGCTGCAGTTAGACTAACAGATATCTGGGCCTTCCCTCACATCATTTTTATAGAATGGAACAACACTGGTTAGCAGACTAATTTTATTTCATTCAGGTAGCAGGAAATGCAGAAAAGTTCAGTGTGGGAAGGGGCTTATTTTAGGGCTCAAAGGGCAGGAAAAAGAAAAGGGGATGTGCTGAAGAAGGCTGTAGGAAATGAGAAAGGAAGACTGAAAGAGGAAGGCAGAAAGAAGATAAACTCCTATCAAACCATAATAATCATGCACGATAGAGGTAGATCTTCATACACCTTGAACTAGTTTTAGGAATGGTTATAAACTCTTGGTCCCAAAGGTATCATACACCTAAGTGGAGCTGGAGTGTCACTAAATAGGACTATCAAAAGCATAGATTTAATGATCCTGTACTTACACCCAGCTAAGCAACTGATAGCATTCTAGAGTGCTGCCAGCTTGGGGTGCTTTGTGAGCAATAAAATTATAACCAAGCTATTAATAAAAACTGATTCTCATTTCTTCCATTCAATAATCACTTGCTATGAGCAGCAAATACCTAGGTGGAAAGTAAAATACAAATTTCTCATGTGGTTTCTCATATGCCCATAAATCTCCCAAACCAAAAGTCTGTGAAAGAGAAAAGCCAAGGTTAGAAGTTACTTTGTAAAAAGTAGATAACAGACTTATGTGTGAACAAAGTTATCACTACAGACTAATGGAAACTACAGAAAAACACTATTTCAAAGATGAAATTTAGAAGTTTCTGTTCATAAATAGGTTCCTTATCTTAGAGTCCTGAAGAGTAAAAAAGAAAGGAAATTCAACCACAATATATTTTCACAGGTATAAGAGCAAAGTAAACTTTTTCAAATAAGAGAAGAGTTTGTTCACGTGGGATGAGATATTAAAAATACTAACTTGTAAAACTGTGCACTGAAAACAAAAACTCTTTTTATAAGGCAGGAATAATTATAGGTTTTACAGTGTACCTGAAGTTTCTGAAGACAGCTGACCTTTTTCACTTTGAAATAAATCCTATTTTCATAAATGCAGGCATAATTCTAAGCTGCTATTTGCTTGGTAAACCTTTCATTTATCTCTAGATAGCCAAATATTCACCCACAGTTTATCTGTTCCTATATCAAAAAAGGGTCCTGATATCTTTCATCTGGTGTTCTTTCCCTTGTGAGGTGAGGTAGTTTAGAAAAGGCCTGCTTGGGAACTGAGGGGCCTTATATATATCCAACAAAATACAAATAGAAAAATAGAGTCTCTTTAGTCAATCTTTTAGAGGTTTGGTGGTGGTTTTATTTATTTATTTAGATCACCTACAAGTAATAACCACTGTCCATGTTTAGCACAGACAATGGGGCAGTATCAACTCCTTGATACTGAATAGTCTGACATTCCTTAAGAAAAAAATCTAGATTCTGAGTTCCCCTTGCCCATCTTAGAAAGATGGAGAGCAGAATTTTCAGCCCCATTCTTTTAAGTTTTAGTTTTCTCAGAGAAAATCTTACTAGATTCTTGTCTGCACAAGGAAAAGTTGTGCACACACAGTACAAACTTTGCAAGAGAAGTATATACCCAGGAAGTACCAAAATGAATCTTACTTCTAGATACCATTACAGATGGAAAGCAGATACACTTTTCAACAAAAAAAAATTTAGGCATTAAAAACTTTGCATGCAATTTAGGTGTGGGAAATTTAATTGGCCAATAAAGTGTAAACAATGAAAATCTGTGAATTTCAGAGAGCACATCTGAGTTTGGTCAGCTGAATAGTTCCCAAAGTTTATGGCTGCTTTAACTAGGAGCTTGACTGAGTTGTCTAATTTTCTGCTGATGTCAACTCCCAAGAGGTTGATATGAATGACAGAAGTTTAATACTTCACTCTTTTAAGATTTTCAACAAATCTGTGGAGAAATAAAATCTTTATTTGTAAGTATGTGTATGTGTATTGGGAGCGAGCTACATATGTGAATTTTTAAAAACTAATTAATATTTTATGGAACAAAAAGTTTATTATTGTTTTTTCTGAGTGTTACTTCATTGTTATCACTAGCATATGTGCATTGTTTAAGTTATCTGTAGTCAAAATAATACCAAAAACTTTTTATGTATTAATAAGGGAAATTCATTACAGATCATCTTAATACGTAGATATTAGAGAACACCACAAATAAATAAATCTGCCTTAGAACACAAATATAAGTTTAAACAAACTAGTAATATTTCTGTAGTCTATAAATAGTCAGTGCATGACTGTGAGTGTTTGTTTTCTTTTAAGTGATTTCGTTGTTCAGATTATGTACATTTGATAGAAATAGTGAAAAAATGTAATACAAAGACATATTGAAATAGTGCATTTTGTGCATATACAAATAGTCCAATCCTTATTCTATTAAAAAATTAGAGGAGTAATAATTAAGTAATACTTAAAAACACTCTCAGCATGTGCTAGGCACCTAATAATTTACGTCTTTTATCATGTTTTTCTGTGGTTTTAGATTTGTGTTTGTCTGTTTCACAAATACCAAGCACTTTTCTTGTCTTTATAACCATGTTTGAAAAACTGACTCAGGATAACATGCATCTGAGAGAAATGTATTATTTTCATTTTTAAGTACTATTGTTATTATTTTAACTTTATATGGATGAAATTCTAGGGGAAGAAAAAAGTAAATGAGTGAAACTCTGGCACATTTCTCATACTGGAAAGATTATAATATCAAATTGACTACATTTTCTTAGACTCCATCTTACTGTGTAAGCTAACCAAAATTTGCAGATACTTCTGAATTGTAATTTGAAATTTGAAAGAATGTTTACATGGTAATATAGGCCATGTTGATTTGGTCCCAAAGTTTCTATTTTTTGGAAAACTATTTTTTCAAGATGCAACTCTAGGACACAATGAGTTAGGACAAAAGTATCAAATTCCATTACATGTATGTTCATCACTGAGTTCTTAATAACATTTACTAATTATTATTATTCTCTAATCTCGACCTACCTTGGTGGTCCAGCTATACCACAACAACAGAATCTCACCAGAAATTGTCACCTTCCCTACAGTCAGAACAAGTACATTGCAGTCCTGACTGATTGAAAATCGGACCGCTAAGTCTTGTCAACAGAATATATTTTACATTTTTTAAAAAAGGAGTTCCTGAAAAGATGTCACATAAACATGTTCTTAAACTTCCATTCCACTAATAAAACAGTGCCCTACTAATTCAGACAGAAAAGTAAAAGGTCAGAAAGATTCAAAAGTCATAAAAATGTATTAATTGCGAGACCATTAGGCCATCTGTCGTGAACCAAGAGTCTTTGTCCTCTGTGGGGGACTCAGCTATATCAGTAGTGTAACTGCTGTTCAATAGCTGTGTGTTTAGTTCCTCCTGGAGCAGACATTTAATTGAAACTCAGACTGGCAGAGTACATGGCTCCCTGTTGTTAATTGGTCTTTAGAGACTGTTAAGAAGTATGCCAATTATCTCTAGCTCCAGTCCCAAAACAACAAAAAAAATTTTAAAAGAAGAAAATAATAAGGTCACCTTATCTTTTCATTAGCAAGCACCAATAAAAAATTTGTCAGTTCTTTAAATAAATGTAAGCCTATGTGGCATTTTCTTTAGACACAGACTTGAACAGAAGTATGGCACAGCAGTTGTTCATGTACCACTAAGGCAGGTGGCCCAGAAGTTGTCTGATCAAAACCAAAAGTCTTTTTTTTTTCCCTCTTCAGTGAAAAATACTCTTTCTAGGATCAGGTTAAGAGCCTCAATTCAAGGTGTATAAAAAATAATGCACTATAAAATGTCAAGATGCCTGAAGAAGATGGATGGGAGAAATAAAGCAACAAGTGATCTGTGAGAGAGTCCTAACACCCTTCAGAGAAGATGACTTTAAGAGCTAATTAGAAACATTTTTCAGTACAAGCACCCAGCTGTATCTTCTGCCACGAATTATTTAAACTTGGGAAGGGGAAATGAAAATGTTCAGCAATCGCTCCAAAACACAAGACAGAACAATAGAAAAACTCTGTAATGTGCAGTAAGATATTTTACCTTTTGAAACACCACTTAGGAACCAAAAATAACTCTTCATTAAACACTAAATCTTTCCTTAGAACATAGAAAAAGACTTTAAATAACACATTCATTGTGACATGACTTTTAGATTTTTAAAAAGCAGCAAAAATTTTCCTCTCTCTATATATAGGACAACATTTATATAATATAATAGTATAAATCATAGTAGTATGAACACTTATTTCAAGAAATAGGTAAAGGGAAAAAGCAAAAATTCCATATATATAGTCAATAGGAATTCTTACAAAATTAAATTTAAAAATTAAATCACATACAAGATTTTATTTTCTATCTCTCTAGAACAAAAGTGACACTGAGAATGCTGTTTCATATATGGATCCTCTTGTATTTACAATCAGAACACTTAATATTCATATCTAGAAGCTTAAGACTACAATTGTCTTTGCCTTAAAATTCAAGCTGCTTTTAGAAATTTTCCATGCTACTATTGAAAAAAGAAAGTCATTTTTGCCAGGAAGAAATACTCTCTTCTAACCAACCTTCTCTTTATTCCTTTTAAGTAAGACTCTGGTAAGAGCGCTATCCTGGAACATGTTAAGCATCCAAGGCATTTAAATACTGCAGAATGCTGCTAGGGATAGCAAAGATACCTCACATTCAGCTGGACAGGGAAATCACTTTATGTGTTTAATGGAATGGATGAGGATGACCAAAAGACAGACAGGAAATAGTGCTGCTCAGCGTGCTTTTCTTTCCCTTTCAAATGATTAAACAGCATAATGCACGTCTATGTCGTACAATCTGCAGAAAATGTGAAGGGTTGAACGCAGAGCTATAAGCAGAATAACCATGTTGGCTACTGTGAGAGTTGTAGCCAATACATATTGGGCAGTCCCACATCAGTGACATGGTGGCACTTTTGGCACTTCATGTAATGCCTTTGGAAAAGCACTGCACTCACCAGCTACTCAAGGACTTGAGCAGTTCCATGTTTAAACTTTAGTCTGAATGACCAATGGTCTAAATTAGTATTTTAGGTGGCCTTCAAGCAGTAGACTCTCAGATGCTCATGGCAAAACACCTTGAATAATGATTAACAAGGACTAAAAATTACACACTTTTATTTCTATGAACCTTCTTTTCCAAAGACAATTTGACTGTGAAACTTTGAATCTGCTTCAGGGTGTGAACTAATAGACCTGGTCAAGTAGCCCAGACAAGAGCTTGTAAAAGAGGTTCTGAGTTTTCACCAAATGACTATTTACATCATTATATTTTTAGATATTCAGGAATTAATTGAAACTGCCTGGATCCAAAGTATCTACCCTACTGTTCAATATTATTGAAACACAATAAGTCTGAAAAACAGGCTTTAAAAGCACAACTCTGGTATCAAAGTCTGCAGCAGGACAATTTGGAGTAACTTGGTGTAATAAATTTTAATAAAGAGGAGAAAGAAAGATATTAAGTATTGTAAAATCATCTTTGCTTTTCCTCACTTGTAGGAAACACTTCTTCCCTCAGACATGATCCTTGAAGAACGTAATTCATAATTTCATGTCTTTGATTGCTTATTATATTAAATAAAGAGTTCAGACTAATTAAATAAGACTGCTTTAAAGTAAATCTCAGTTCTCCTTCAAGGAATACAGGCATGAAAAGCTTCCAGGTATATACCCCTTGTTGGGTTGTAAACTTGCACGTATCACCGTAAGGTCCATCACACAGAAGTTCAGCTTTTAGAATTCTATACTGTTTAAATGCTTCATATATTTTTATTTGGCGCTATAAAAGTGTATCTAAAAGGCAAGATAGCTTTTGTGGGTGTTCTTTTTCTATGTTTTTTTTTTTTATTGCACAGAACTGTAATGGTGAACTGCACTTTAGACCATCGCCCGTTACAATTTTGGGTACCATCTGTCTAAAAAAAAAAAAAAAAAGAAAAAAGCCATAGGAGTAAATTCTCAAATGCCACAAAGACCAATATAGGAAAAGAAAATTATTCAATTTTCAAATCTTTGAAAAAACATTTGTTTTGCATATTACTTGCAGATCTTACTCCAAGTGATCCAGATTGGTTACTATTTATGATCCTTCTATCATTAATATTCCATACTTGAACTGCTTGAAAGCTTTGTTAAGATACCAACATCAACATTAATATGTGATAATTTAAAGTCTGACACAGTTACTGATAATTCAAGAATCTTTAACTCTCTACTTTGCCATGTTTTATGTGTTAGGAAGCAGAACACAAATTGCCATTACTAGGGAGAGGATACAAATAAAAGCACTGCCAAAGACTAAGCTTGAATTTTTCCTGTAACAAATCTCAAAGTCATTCTATTTACCATTTAACTTCTTCTGTTAAAATGGCAGGTTCTTACGACTGTATATTCATGAAGAGATATTTAAAAACTCAAACCTCGTTAGCTAAAAGCAATAATAAGTTTCATTCTGGAATGCAGAAAACTTAATAACAATTTTTCTTTTTTTATTGTTGTTGACGTTGTTGTCAAAGATAGCTCTTTAAAGTGAATTGATGGATTTTTGAACTAGTTTTCACAGGATGGAGTTAAGATAAATTAACTGCATTGTAAGGTTCCATATAGGACTGAATAGGATTCACTATTCCATTTAATACTTAATTGGAACTCTCCTGGTTATTTTAAAATTTTGTTGGATATTTCAAAGACTCACACAACCACGGAATGGTGTGGCTTGGAAGGGACCTCTGGAATTTATCTTGTCCAAAAGACAATTTATAAATACACATGTAACACCTTAATTTAATTGATGACTTACGAGATATGTCTCAGATGTAATTCTAATCCCAGTTAAAAGATATTCATGTGAAACTGTGATTGAAAGATCTCAGTATGGAACAAATGCTCACTGCTTCTTTGTGCCTTGTTTTTTATTTCTTTCCTCATGAAGAAAAAATCCCTATTATTTAAATAAATGTTTGTTACTTGTTTTCCACTTTGATACCATTAGTGAAAAGCAAGAAAATCTGTTAAATCTGAAGGGAGCAATATGCCTGGAATGTCACTGGAAATTAGAACTATTAGGATTATAATTTCTTTTCTTGTTCATCTCTAATACATGTATATATAAAGAATGTGTGTTTTGTTTAAAAACACAGATGAGTAAATTTAGCCCAAACTATGGCTTTAAAGCTGCTTTCCTCATCTTAGATGCCTCATTCCTAGAAAAGGGGCTGTCATGGTCATTGTACATGCTCATCTGAGGATCGCTTTGAAGAATCAAAGGTCTCTGTTTCCCAGCAATTATTTCATATTGTAGCAACTGCAAATTCCTTGTCAGAAATAAATCATGTTCAAAAAAGATGAATGTGAATGAATAAGAGAAGCAAGGGCAGAAAGGAAAACCGAACCATAGATGGCAGAATTGATTTATCCCAAGTCGCTCACTAGGTTTGGATTCAGCTTCTAGGTCTGCTAGGGAATCAGAAAACTCCGGTATAGTTTCTCATACCTGAAACTCTCAGGACGTCATTGCTTTCCCGTTTGATTCCTAGCTTTTTCCTAACTGTCAGCAAAGATATACAGTACAGGTTTCTCAAAACTAATCTTGTCAAGGTTTGTTGAAAAACTGCTGCTGACCTGGGATCTATATAATTATCATGCATTTAATAAGGGCATCTCAGTGGTATTTTCCTAAAAATAAAGAAATCCTAATTCTCAGATTATGTATGTTAGTACAACCTTACTGATTTTAAATAGGGAATACTGGTTTATGTAATCTAAAAATTTGATTTTTTTTTTGTACTACTCTATTACTGGATAGATAGCACAGCTTTCATTTTTTGATTTAGTCCCTTCTATTTGAATAGCTAGCAGCTTCTTGTTAAGATAATTTAAAATCCTCCCCCCTCCCCCCCCCC
>VZRS01006744.1:31610-88010 GCA_013398055.1 Ifrita kowaldi | reverse complement strand
CTCACATCTGCTTGCTGTAATTCAAAAGAGAAATAGTTAAAGGACTCCTCAGAAGCCTGGAAATTACCTCCACCTGAAAGCACTGTGTATTAGATACAAATAACACATAGCAACGCCTACTCACAGCCTTGCTGTGAAACCTCTTCTTGCCATCCCTACTTAAACAATCAGATTGCCCTTGCTTAAAAAAAAATATATTTTAAACCATCTAGCTAAAAATATTTTAAGCAAATAAAGATGTTCAAGACAATCAATTTTCACAGTTTTGTAGTTTAAAGTTTTCTGCCATCAAAGTATTTACATCTACTGAGTTCTACTTTCATATCAATTTAGGTATTCTGGTAAAAGATTTGTTATAATTCCATCTGTCACTGGAAAATGGTTTATGAAAATAAAAATCCTCTCTTCTTAATAGAAGAGAGTTGAATCTGAATAAAATGAGAAGCTTGGATTTGCTTTGTCTCAGTACTGTCATTGGTTAAGTTTTTAGTAAATGGCCATTCTGTATAGCCAACCTACTACAAATGTAGCAGTGATGTGACTTCTTTTCAACTTTTCTATATGGTAACAACTAATTTTATCTTCTTTTGAGGTTTAATTCATTATTCCATTCAGTTTTCTGTTCAAGATTTCTCATTGGTTTCATCGGGCTACAGCAGGAATTGAACTTTCGTTTCAGACAATTTCAAACACTCATCTACATGACCAAGAGACTTTCAAAGCAGACATTTTTAGTCTCAGAAAGACTTTTAAAACTTATTTTTTGGATAAAGTTTATCAACATTGAAGAGATACTGCATATACTTAAAATCATCAGAGATTGGCTGAACTCAGTTAATAAGTTGCACTGAAAAACAAGATAAATTCCTAGCACTCCACGTATTATTAGATTCAGTAATATTTTCTTGCTTACCACTGTTTTTTTGGGGTTGAAAGTAACCTTAAGCACTAATGATACATTTCCAGCAGTGTCTCCTGTATCATCCTTATAAACAAATCTATGAAGTACAGACTAGATAAACAGATAGTGAAATGGACTAAAAGCTGGTTGAAGGGCCAGGCTCAAAGGATGGTCATGAAAGAAGTACATCAGGCAAAATACTCACCTTGGCATATACTGGCTATACTTGCACATTTAAATTGCTGTCTAGCTTCTTTCCACTTTGTTACTGTGTCTGCCTCTTTTTCTCATTCTTATAACAAATTTTACCCTCTGCCCTTTTTCCCAGAAGAATTTCTATAAATGTGGTCCAATATAAAGCAAACTCTGCTCTTGCATAGCCAGTTTCAATGGAAACATCTTGCTTGGTAGACTTATATATGGAAATAGAAATAATAATTGAATAATTGATTCTTCCCTGGTTTTTATCCACTCAGAGGACTATAAGAATTTAAGAAGGTACAAGACAAGCAGTTGCTGTATCAGTTTTTCAACAGTTGTGGGCACCTTACATACATTTTTCAAACTTTGATTCCGTAAAGAGTTGCATGAAAGCAATTTTTTGCTTAAAATACTCATCCAAATTCTCACAGTAAATACAAATTATAATCCTTCTTCAAAGTTAGATCAAGATGTCTTTTTTCAAATTGCAGCATCAGCACCGGAAACCGAGGCAAAGCTTCTGAAGTTAAAAAAATCCAGGAAAGGATTAAAAAAAATCTACTGAATGTATCAAGTCCTGCTTGATAAGCCCCTTATTAGTAAATGCACTTTAGCTCTTATTTTAAATACACTTTTTTTTTCATATCATTGGAAAAAAATATTTAATATAAGGAGAAGCTTTGTTTTATGATTTGTGCCTTCACCATATCCCTATCTCACCTTGTCAAATGATAAAAATTACTTTCATACACATAAATCACAGTTGAAAAAACTGACTGCAAACCAGATACCAAATCTAAAATATTTAAAGTTAAGGATTTTTCAAAGAAGCAAGTTCTTGAAAATCCAGCTTGGAGTGACTTGATTGAAATACTTGAAGAGCATGAATTCTTCCCACATATGCCCATTATTTGCCAGTAGGATAGGCAAATTTCTATAAAAGAAACAGCTGTCGTTTTCTTCAAGGTTATTTATAATGCTCAACTTTTTGAGCTTTTTAAATACAAGAAGAATTCTATAGAAAATTGGAGCTGGATAAAGGAGTAATGGAGCTCAGGAATTCTTGAGCAGTATTCCTTGATAATGAATACATTATCATACACAGGAAATGTATCCTCATACACAGGAAATAAATTCACTGTTCACATTGGGCTTTCTCCGTATAATGTTAGAGTATTTTCATTCTTGTACTTCTTACATTGCCATTTTCTATCTTACCTGCCACAAAGGTTTACAGCCCTGTATCTTTGGATATACTAAAGTAAACTATGACGTCAGCTGCAAAAATTGTGGCCTTGGAAACTTTCTTTTTTAGTCCCCTTTGTTTTGAACCCAGAAAGTTGGGAGAAAAAGGTATTCCCCCTGGGTGGCACTCAAATGAAGTAAATTTGATGTCCTCTAATCCTGTGAATAACCTATCAGAGCAGACAAATCCCATTCATCCACCATAATTAGTACTCCAAGGTGAGGCAACTACCTGTTACATGAACTACTGCAGCAGGAATTAGAGAGCGAAGGGGAAAGAAAATTCTCCCAGCAGAGCTCAACATGACAGACTGCACAAATCAATTTTAATTAATTCTGCCTCTTTAAATCTGCCTGCTCTTTTGGAAAGATTGCTATCTGCATCAGGCACTATGGCAATATAATTAACAAAAGCACTGCAGGGCACTGATAGCGCTCGCAGCCAATTTACTTGGCAACATCTTGGTTTTATGAGAGCACCAGGTTAGAAGGTCCATTGTATTAAGCGTGGGATTTGTGTTCTATCTCCATGTAAAAAGTACTCATCTTTTAGCAAGAAACACCTTGTGAGGTTTTAATTATATGGCTTCAAGCAAGAATTGATGAGAGAGAACTTCTGAAAAACAGCTTCGGTGTAATGAGACAGAGACTGTTTCAATGTAAGATTACTGACAATGAAAACCCAGAGTGTCAGAGCCATGAAGCTCATATGGGGAAGCACAGGCATATGAAGAGTTGTTTTGTTCTGGTTTGTTTTTCCATGCTACTTGGCACACATTTCAAGCCACCTACTGTAGAAGACTGACTTTTCTGAAGCAATATCTCTGTTGCGTTACATTGCTTCATTTCCTAAAGCACTTGATGGAGTGGTAAAATATACTACACTGGTAATAAAATGTCAGTTGGCATTACTAACAGTAAATCCATCTACCTTTGAGTATTTTTTTAGTGCAAACATCTCAAAAGAGTGCCCTCCTTTCAGAAATGGTGAAGCAATCAAATGCAACATAATGAACAAAAACTTCAAAATATTGTCTAAATGTGTCATTAAAACTCAGAGTACCAGTCTGGTGCGTATATATATATATATACATATAAAGTTTATATTTTGCAGTAGCATTCCATGGTAACTGAGGGGTAAATTGAGGGGTATAGTTTCCAGAAGAATCAGGATAGTAGGTTAAAATAAACAATGTGGATTATGTCATACAAAGCATTTGGTAGAAGTTCAATCTGCTATTTAGATAATTTGGAAAAAAACCCTATTGACAAACCAGGTATCATCTGTCTTCCACAGCTGATGTGAAAGGCTAAAATAAATAAAAACTGAAGCTGCTTGGGAGTGGAGGAGTGGTTAGGCATGACAAACTGGTGAGGAAAGGTGTTGCTTTATTTTTTGTCTTTTGTTGCTCACCACTTAAATCTATTTAGATTGACAATAATTTCATTTCCCCATATAGAGCCTTTTTTGCCTGTAACAGTAACTGTAAGCAATCTTCCTATCTTTGGCTAAACCAATAAGGTTTCTCATTTTATTCTGTCCCCTCATAAGGGGAGTGAGCAAGCAGCTGTGTGGGGATTTGACTGTTAACCAAGACTTACCACAATCGTACAAGAACTTGGATAAACCTCATATATATCTCCCTACATTTATCTTTACAGCTTTGTCTAGCAGAAAAGCAATGTCCACTGTTTTCTTTCTCTTATACACTGGTGGGACAATAACATTTTAATTTGATAAATTGCAGTTTATATTTTTTTTTTAACAAACTACTATGTTGCTAGATCAATCAGCTCTTTCATTTAAATTATTCATTCCAGTAGGTGAAAGTATGAATTCAGAATCTTTTCAGTTCACTGAGAAATTCTACAGTTCTGTTTACAGGGATGATGTACAGCAAAACCTGAAGACTGCCACAAGAAACTATTCCTGTATCAGCAATCACCTCAGTGAACCATGTATATCTCCATAAGAGAAGTAGTGTCTGTCATGAAACAATGCATACAAAATCTAAACACTGGAAGAAAACGAAGTACAATCTTTGACTCATGCTACAGCAAAACAATCAGGCTTTCAGCACATTTTGTTTACTTCTTTTGCCTAAGCTCCTTTTTCTACAACACTGGCATATTTAGAATTAAAAAACAGACCAAAAAAACTTGTACACACAATAAAATAAAATTTTAAAAAAACTTATCAGAAAATCTAACTGGCCTGTTTTGCTATGAAAGATTTCAGCATAATTCTGAGGCCAAACAATGCAACTTCTTTCTCTCCTATGCATAAAAAAAATTCAAAAGCACCTAGGCTAAGATCAAAATGTTTGTGTAAATGAGGATTAAAACAATTAAGTAAAACCAAACAAAACCTGAAACACACAGGTAAGAAAATGTGATCAAGAATAACAGAGATTAAACGGACTCTTAACTGATGTTGGAGACTGCAAAAATATAGCACAGCTATAAGTCTCTCCTTATCACTGTAGAACATAATTTAGTTATATTCTCTTTCAATATTTGAAATGTGCTGCTGTTTTGGCTTTGTATCATATTAATCTTGGAAGAAGTGGTGAGACTTGGGGCTATACCATTCTACCTCTTCATTAGCAATTGTATTTTTGCTTTCTCTACAGACCTATTGAAGTCAATGAGTTTCCTATTGATGTTCCTAACTGCTACAGCATGTACTAAAATTTCAAGTTACTCCTAACATCCCTCCTTGAAGTTAATTGAAAATGGTCAATTGTGAAAGGCTTTATGTAATTTTACAGCTCATCTACTCTATACAAAACCCTTAAATATTTCAAGGATGTAAGTTGGTTTCTTGTAAATGTAGATTATTAGCGCTTAATCATGAGAGAAAAAAGTTCTAAAGATAATTCATGAGGTCTTGAAGACACTAGTGCTCTCTCCATCATTACAACGGATGTTCATTCTAATGAATTTCAGGGTATTATTAATGTGCAAGAAACACTCCCAAGCAAAGGAAAAGTGCGGAGCATATGAGCAGCATTACTTAAGCTTTGTATAAGTGGAAATGTTCCAGATAGCTGTATTAATGAGAAACTCCTCTTTCTCTGACTGCTGTGGCATATTATTGGGGCTGCTTGGTATGAATCAGACCAGCTGCAGTTATGATATGACTGCTCCACGGAAACCAGCTGAAAAGAAAGTGGATATTACAGTTGACACAAAACTGAATATAATCTAGCAGTGTTCTCTCATCACAAATAAAGCAATTAAATTACATTATGAGGACTATGACTGTCAGACCATTTATCCCACTCTACCCAGTGATAATGGACCCAAACCTGGAATACTGTGACCAGTTTTGGGCCTCACAGTTGAAAAAGGCTATGACCTTCAAGAAAGGCTGAGGGAAATGTGCTTATTTCTTCTGGAGAAGCCAAGGTCAAAGGGCAATCTAAGAGAAAACTAGAGCACTTGAAGGAAAGTTACAAAGACGACTGACCCTACCTCTTCCTAGAGGTGGCAGACAACAAAGTCAAAGGGGAAACAGCTAAAATGCCTGAGAAGTTCAGCTTAGATATTTGGAGGCTATTACAGCAGTAGAACAGGTCACTTAGGCAGCATAGCCTCCATCATTGGCAATTTCTAAGACCAAACTACAGCTGATGTGATCTATTGCTAATAATCTTGCTGAGAGCAGGAGTTTGGATGGCTTCCATAGGTGCTTCTAACCACAATTTCTATAACAAACTCTTAAATGTTATCTAGTAAAGCATAAAAGTTAAACCAGATGCTCAGTCATTGGATTTGGAGGTTTCTTTGGCAAAGGGTTGGTCTCTCCTGTAAATAAAATCGAATGCTAGTAAGAAAAATCACCATTTTGATATTTTCTCTTTTTCTTACCCATTTTTTGTACTTCTTTTAGAAATCCTGTAAATTAGAGAGTTATAAGTCTCTAGTAGCTCTTCCTAACCACTATTCAGTTTATCCTATCACAGAGAAACTAATCTGAAACTTCAATTTAATATGTATGCAGAAATATTGTTTAAAAGAATGTTTTTTTCCCCACACACACATAGAGCAGCTGTCTCTCATATGCTACTGAGTACAACATCCAAAAAAGAAGAGAAACAATATTTCTCTTTGAAGTTCAGTTCCTTGAGAAAAAAAGTGCTAGTGGCCAAACTTCAAAGAGAAGCTGCCCTTCCTACCTGGCTGTAGCACTTCAGAGAGAGCTGATTTACCTCTGTGGTGAAAGGCAGGCCTTTCAGCAGTCGAGCACACTGAGAGAAGATGTAATTGGTGGACTCCAGAATTAGATGACAATTTTCTTTGAAGCTTGGCAGCTCATCTCATTAGCATTTCAGACATGTTGAAATGATTTACTTTCCATTTTGATTTCATGTAGAAAGATAAATGGAAGCTCCCAACTTAGCTCTTAAAGTTGTAGCTGGACTTTAAAAGGCTTTATAATTCTTCAATGGCAATCATGAAGTTTTCTGACAAACATGGTAGAGATACCCAGTTTTTTTTTCATTTTTAAAACACCTTCCTTGATTGCCATCCACAAGGGACCGACCACAAGTCTATCTATCAGAAGTCAATGGAAACTATTTGTAAGAAGTGGATGGTCTTATTTTGACAATGATTCTATAGAAATGATTAAAAAAATCCAATGCTATGATTAAAATTGTCCCATATAACTACTTTGTTTAAGGTAGCTGGCAGCTTGCTCTTCATTATAACTGTATGGTGACATCTACACAAGTTAGGAAAAGGTCAGACACACTAGAAATCTGCTGCATAACAATTTCCTAAGTGGAATATTTTTCCTGGATACAGTATACATTTTTACAATTGACTTTCACAGAATTTAAAGGGCACAGCTCCTATGGTCTGTGAGGGCTTAAAATAACCAGCGTATCCTCAACCCATGAGGGACCTGAAAACCCACAAGCAGAACAGTTGTCTATATAAGATTCAGCACAAGTTTCCATCTTTCTGTAACTACCATTTTTACTTAGGGCATTTTGATGAAGCATCTCAAACAAACGCTACAGACTCTGAAAAGCTTAGGGTAGCTCTTAAGCACGTCAGTAGCTTAAAATATGAGGATAATTGCAGTTGCTGGTAAAAACAAACAAAAAAACCCAGCAAAAATTGTTCAACAGATAGAGAACATTTGCTGTAATGTGAAAGAGGAAACATATATGAAGAATTGGAAATGCAATGAAAGGATAAAGCAGAGCTAAGATGCAAGGAAAGGAAAAAGACAGTAAGATTCAAATGTAATACAGGAAAGGGAATACAAATGAAAATATTTTATAAAATAATACGTAATGAATGAAAAAATACTATGACAATAAAATAGTGAGTTTCCTATTTTATTCTTTTACTGTTAGAAAGATTTTATGTAGAAAGAAGTAATCTTAAGAAAAAAAATGTTTTAAAAATATGGTTTAAATAAATTAATTGGTGCTTAAAGAGACATACAGTAATAGTATTAAGACACTCCAGGGCAATTTTTACTAGCCTATTAATACTTCAGGCGGTAAAAGCACTCGGCCATACAATGCACCTGAATTGTGCATTAACTGACAAATAAAACACACTTTGCTGAGTTTCAGGACTTCGCTATGGTTGCAAGTACATCTACCTAAATATATAACAAGCACAATTTTGTTTACAAAATACCTCTAAGCACTACAGCAAAATTGTTTGACAACAGGGAAATTATCAGCTAAAAAACTGTTTTTCCTCTTCTAGAAATTAGGATATTTAGATTTTTTCATCTATATAAGTTTCTCAGGAGTCTGGTCATAAAAGATTATAAAATCACTTCATACCTTATTTGGTCTCAAAGCCATGGGCAAGTCTAGCTTTTCAATGCTGAATTCAAATCAGACTCCCGTTCTAGGTCACAGAATATTATGATTTAATCATATGATTTACTATCGTTGGAAAAAAGGTGAAGGTTGAGATATCATGAACAAACTGTGATTTGTGTTATTGTTGCATACAGTGTATCACTGCCATGGGAAAGGCCTTCCAAATCATCACTATCATATCCTGAAATTAAGAACAAGTGTGTGAAATTAGTAGTTTTCTGCCAATATTTTAAAAAACGCTTTTAAGTTAGACTGTCCCTGCCACTTTCCTCTGTCTCTACCTATAGAAGGTCCTAACAGGAGAGTGCTCTCTTATAGGATATAATTTCAAATCCTTGAAGTCAAATTCAAAGTATTTCAGTAATAATGCAAAATTCAGTCACATAGCATGAGGTCCACAGAGTGACAAGAGTACATTTTTTTTTCTTTAAACAGGAATAAACAAAGGAGGCAGACTTGTATAAAAAAGCACAGTATTACTGTGTTTCTGAAAAGTGCTCACTGATTAAACAAAAAGCTTATAAAAATCTAGAAAAATAATGGGGCAAAAAGTACTTTTTTCAGGTATTTTTTAATTTACAGAGAAATGCTGACCATTCTATAACCATGCTTAGAGTTGTAATTTCTTGCTATCACTTTGGTTTTGATGTCCTTGACAAAATTTTAAAAAGAATTCCCACAAGCCACTAGAGTCATCCATATTTATCATATATAATTGTGTGCTTCTTACACATTGCAAAGTGTTCATGTACTATACTACTGTCATGGATTTTTCCCTCACACGTCAATCATTTTTTTTTAATCTGATAAACTTAATTCCACTTAGACCATTTAGCTGAAATTTGAGCTTCAAAATTATTCAGCCAACAAACTGATTTCAATTTCTATTGATTTGTCAGTCTCTTGCAAAAAGCATCAGCTAAACACAAACTAAGTTATTTTATAATTAGTGAATTATTATAATCTTTTCTGATTTTCAGAGGCAATTTTCTTCATAACTGGTACATTTAAAATGCAGATTTTATATAACTTTGGTGCAATCATTTTAAAAAGCTTATAATTAAACAGGACTCATAAACTAATACTGTGGTTGCTATTTGTGGCAGTATTTGTCAAAAGATATCTCACAATATCTAAGCTCTCATATTTTCATGTTATAAGCAGAAACTGTAATAAATTTACCTACTGTGTGACGTCTGTCACTAAATAAATTTAAAAAGTTCAATAACCAAGTGTCTCTTAAAAAAAATAATGTGACCATTGGGAGTTGAAAGGACTCTACTGACCCTTCTGTGGTTTTGTGTTGACAGGTCTGAAATCCAGAGTATCACTGACACCCAGGCAAGTTACCTCTGCACGCAAGTGCCTCGCTTAAACGAGGTGAGGAAAAGTTCATGACAGACCAATTCATACTTACAGAAGTACTGAATTTACAGAAAAGACATATACCTCAGGAAGTCAGCGAGCTGAACCTTGAGGATGGAGCCACACGTGCCCCAGGGGCTGATACTGCAACAATTGTCTACCATCTCTTCATCAGTGACCTGGGCAATGGATAAAATTTTGGAGAATATACAAAACTGGGAGGAGTGCTTGATACAGCAGAGCATCATGCTGCCATTCACAGGGACCTCAGCAGGCCGAAGGCATGGGCTGACAGGAAGCTCATGAAGTTCAGTAATGGAAATTGCATGTGGGGGGAATAATACGTTACATCAATACCCACTGAGGACAACTTTCTGGAAAGCAGTGTTTGCTAGCAGACGTGGGGGTTCTGGTGGATAACAAGTTGACCATGAACCAGCAATCGTGTACTTGAAGTGAAGAAGATGAACAGCATCTCGGCGGTATATGGAAGACCTTTGACTGCAGCTCAAGGGAGGTGATCCTTCCCCTCTGCCCAGCCCTGATGAGACAGATCTAGACTATTGTGTCCAGGTTTGGGCTTCCCAGTACAAGACAGATACAGATTTTCTGGTGCAAGTCCAGCAAAGACCATGAAAATTACCAACGGACTGCAGCATCTGACATAGAAGGCGAAGCCAAGAGAGAGCCAGGACTGTTCAGCCCTGAGAAGAGAAGGCTCAGGAGGATCTTATAAGTGTGCATATCTGATGGGAAGAATTAAGAATAAAGAGCTAGACCCTTCTCAGTAGTATCCAGTGACAAGGCAAGAGACAATGGGCATAAAATCATGTGAAAAAATCCTATTCAAATCTTAAAAAGAAAAAAAACCAAATCCACCTCACAAAACAAAAACGTGCTTTTATACTATGAGGATGATCAAACACTGAAACAGATTACATAGAGAGGTTTTGAAGTCTCCAATCTTGGAGATACTCAAAACTTAACGAGACACAATCCTGAGCAACTTGCTTCAACTGACCCTGCTCTGAGAAGAGAGATTGGTCCTGGTATTTCTCCAGAAGTGTCTTCCTACCTCAATCATCCTGTTTGATTATATGTGTGGGCCTCATTTTACACTGTTTTAGGCTACAACTTTTGTCCATTGTTAGAAACGACACACCATGTTGGATCAATGTTTAATCTTCCCTGATACAGCTGCTCTGAAAAGAACCTGTGTCTACAGACAGTTTTTCCCCTTTAATCTAAGTAACATTAGGTCAGAGGTGAATATCCAGTGGCTGTTGGCTGCATGCAGCTCAAGCAGCCCAGTTGTGTCCAAGGTGACACCATCAGTCAAGGAAGGTGATGTATGGGCAAAAGGAAACTGGGACATCCATCTGTGAGGGAAATGAGCCAGCAATGACTGCTGATATCCAAACTCACTATCCAAAGTATTTACCCTGCAGCCTTTCCCTGGCTGTAGGCTAAATACTTTCACTAAGTGTCTAGAACAATCCAATCACATCTCCGGCCGCAGCAGAGTAGAGCAAGCCTTGGGAAACCATAGTTACCTCTTTTCTCAGGAGTGCCCAGGTATTTCTCTTCAGTCTATCTACATGGTATGAACTGTGTATGTCTATGAACTATGTCTTGTGGTTCTTGGTATTACAAAAACTTCGATATGCTTGCTGCTCACAGGGTCAGATGAGGGACTGAAAGCTGAAGCAACCCAGAATCCCAAAGGCTTCCTTCTCATCTCCCAGCAGATAATAGGAGATCACAAAGATGGTAAGACCTTTTACTAGAGAAGTAAAGAGGTAACTGATAAATTTGGCACTCAAGCTTAGGTCAAGCAAACTTATCAACTGAAAAGTTACAACTCTTGGCTATAAATTTTACCTGAGGCAGGAAACTGGCACATCACTGGGGAGAAAAGAACAAGCCTTTTTGAAAGTTTGGAATATTATAATATATTAGTGCCAGAAAGCTACTTTAATATCTAAACATCAACACTCTGAAGAGAAATAGCCTTTATTGCTCAATTCACTCATCTACAGTTATTGCACTTGAAGATATATATGTAATATGTGTATCTATAACCAAATGTACATAATACACACAAAAATGCATACCATATATACATGCAAATTATGCCTACATGTATATATGCACACAGATAGAATGTAGCCTGATTAATGCCAGTTCTATCAAGCTTTCTGATTTCCTTCATGCAGTCAGATAATAGACTTGTGAATTATCTTCATTCTGGAAACAAATAGAATAAATGAACTACATCTAGTTCCTGGAATAGAACACAATAAACAAATTATGAGCATCAGTACTAAAGCAAAACCATTTGTATATTCAATTTATCAGATATTGGCAAATTTTTTATAACTGCTATTCACAGAAGCTGAATATACTGAGTATTACCACTTAATGTCCTAATAAAGTATATATTAAAATTACACCTGTGTCTCAGGTGTTTGCAATTTCACTGAACATGTATACCTAAAGTATTGAGCCTAAATCAAGTACTTCCTGGATCTGTATGTCTCTTTTTTTCTTGGCTTGCTGTTGTATCCTTTTATCCAAGTAAAAAAATAAGGAACTCCAGATGAGGAAATGCTTGAATGAGGGAAGAATCCCTGGAACATCGCGCAAATTGTGCTGGTAATTAATTCAGCTGAAAGAACATCTTGTAAACTGTACTGCACTTCCCACAGCTGAGAAGAACCACGCTGAAGCAAATGAAACCCTTCAAAAAAACTTGTATCAATTCTATCCAGAAAAGCTTGCAGGGTACTTTTTCTGATTAATAAACTAGAATACCTCAGACAAAATTCCACTTGTAATAAATATTGTATCTCTTAATTTAAACCTCAAATCCCTTTCGACAGACTATTTTAAATGCTGAAAAATCATATCATTTCCACATAGAGTTCATGTTAGTTGATTGAATGCACTCATAGTGCAATTTGTGAGGTTCTTTGATTGGAAGGAAGAAAACTGAATGTAAGACTACACTGTTATTGGTTTTGTTAAACAAGGTTTGGGTCGGGTTTTTTTGTATGCACAGACATTTTAATCTCCTTTAGAAACTAGATATGAAGTATTTTCCCCACACCCATCCTTGCAAACCTTGAAACACATTTTGACACAAGTCTGAAATGAAAAAAATGTGCAACTCCTAATCACAGTAATCAAAAAACAATCTTAATTTTTAAAATTTATTATTATTTCTTTGTAATACTCTTTTGTATTATCCCACTACATCTGCTTCATTCACATAGCTCATGTGAAATATTTGACATCTTTTTCAAGAAAGAAAACAGCTATTCTGTACAGAAAAAAATGATGTGAAATTCTATGAATCATGATGTAAGGATTATCAGCACATTTCTGAATTCTCCTATGTGTCAGAAATACTGTATAACTGACTTGTTTATACAGGAATTAATGCAGCTTTTTTCATCTATATGAAACCTCAATATTTTAACAAAGTGGAAGTCTGTTTCACTGGGCTAAGTAGAGCTCTCCCACCCTTAAAATACATGGGTCAAAACTGTTAGGTTAAATCTTGATTCAGATTTAAATAAGATTTTAGTTGGGAGTCAGAAACTCTTAATTGTCCTTTGAAAAATTCCGCTTTGAGGAGCAGCAGGCCTTCAGCATTTTTTGAAAGGAGGATTCTGCAGTTCTTTCTTGCCTACACTTTCACTCTGCTTTAGGCAAAAGAGAAAAGCAGAGATGTCAGAAAAATATAAACCATACTACTGGCCGTCTTCTCAAATGCAGTGAAATATTCAGAAAAATAAGAACATTTTACTCCAGGCTAACCTATGAATCTTTTTTCTGTCAATATACATTTCTTCTTAGTTAAAAGGGATAGGAGACCGAGATGAATCTCAAATATTGCGCAGTTCTTGGATAGAAAATTTTAATACTTCAATATCTTACTTCCCATTCTTTTGTTAAAATGTATTGTCCTTCATTCTGTCCATTCTTTTCAATGGGACAAGTATTTCACCTGTAAAGTGAGTAATCTCATCTCAATTGAAAATCATATCATGCATGAATATATATAACACCATTTTAAATTACTCAAATTATATGGGTTCTAACTTGCATTCAAATATTTACTGTATTTCTGCGATTGTTGATGCGACCAACCACAGAGCCTCCCTTGGGGCAGAGAGGCCCTGCAGAGAGATCTCGGCAAATTAGAGCCATGGGCGGTCACCGGCTGTATGAAGTTTAACAAGGGCAACTGCCAGATTCTGAACCTGGCATGGGGCAACCCTGGTTGTGCATGGACTGGAGAATGAGATGCTGGAGAGCAGCGCTGCAGAAAGGGACCTGGTGGTCCTGGTCCATGGCAAGCTGAACATGAGTCAGCAGTGCCCTGGCAGCCAGGAGGGCCAACCCTGTCCTGGGGGGCATCAGGCACAGCATCGCCAGCCGGGCAAGGGAGGGGATTGTCCCGCTCTGCTCTGCACTGGGACAGCCTCAGAGCAGTGCGGAGTTTTGGGTGCCACAGTATAAGAAAGACATTAAGCTCTAAGAAAGCATCCAAAGGAGGGGCATGAGGATGGTGAAGGGTCTGGAGGGGAAGCTGTATGAGAAGTGGCTGAGGTCACTTGGTTTGTTCATCCTGGAGGAGACTGAGGGGAGACCATATTGCAGTCTGCAACTTCCTTGTGGGGGGAAGAGGAGGGGCAGGCACTGATCTCTTCACTCATGACAGGACCCAAGGAAATGGCCTGAAGCTGAGTCAAGAGAGATTTAGGTTGGATATCAGGAAAAGGTATTTCACCCAGAGGGGGTTTGGGCACTGGAGCAGGCTCCCCAGTGAAGTGATCACAGTATGAAGCCTGGCAGAGCTCAGAAGAATTTGGACAGTGCTCTCAGGCACATGGTGTGACTCTTGGGGTGTCCTGTGCAGGGCCAGAAGTTGGACTTTGATGATCCTTGTGTGTCCCTTCCAATTTAGCATATTCTATGATTCTATAAGTTGTTCCTAGCAGAGGTATATAAAACCTACAACCCAAGGCTGGAAACTTAAAGTCTCATCAAGCTGCCAGCTGCAGCCTGAGCTCATCACAAGTACTTTCACAATCCTGCACCACACAGAGATTGAGTTCAGATTCTCATTCTGGATCCTTACAGGTTCTCAATATAAGGCTAAACAAGTAGAAGTCTCAGTCGTGACTATCCTGGCTGATTTTAATCAGTCCAGTAATCAGCACTCTGAGATCATTAAATTATACTATTGTGTCCTCGAGAAAGGACAAAGCATTAAGTCGGTGAAATCTCAATAGCTAATGGACTCTTAATCACTGCAGTCTAACAATGTTACCATCCTGAAATGGTTTTGTCATTTTCTGACAAGTTTCCACCTTAAAGGCTATTCTATTTGCAGTCTGCTGGTGTTTCAGATAGCTTGTTTTCGAAATTAGTAAGGAAGATCTATGATTTGGAGGAATTTGTAATTAATTTACCTTTAGTAGCAATAGTAGTACTCATAGTATTCATTCAATGGTTTCAGTTTTCAGAATTTTCTTGTATTTTTTTGTCTTGCTATTTTAACTCTGTTACTTAATTCAACATCATATTAGATTCCTGTTTCCTCTTCATAGTATCACATGTTATAACTTCAATTTGCTACTATAAATTTAGAAAACCCTTATGCTTTTTAGATGTTGTGTCTTTATAGACATTTCCCACTCACTCAAAAGCAGCTTCTTCTTTTCAGTGCCTTTTCTCTCCTTAGCCATTATAGTATTTCTTGTTCATACTTAGACTCTCTCGCATTGAAAAGGCACCTTCTTCTTTTCCCTTGCTGGGTTTTCTGTCCTCTATGACAATAATTCTGATATAAATGTAGGTCCTCTCCTCACCTTGACACATCTAAATAATTTATTTTGCCCTTGCCACAACATCTGCAAACATTGTGAACCAAGACCTTATGCAAATCTCATTTCTCAAAATTACATCTGGTACTGTTCTCTCTTCTGTGCTCTTGCATACATATAAGTGATACTCTTTTTTCCCCGTTCAGAAACCCACAATTCTGCCAATTCTACAAAGACAGTAACAGTCCTACAGACAACAGCATCTTATTGGTGTTATTACCCTCCGCAGAAATGATCCCTAATGGTAAAACTTGATTTTCTAAAACTAAGTGAAAGGCCATAGGTAAGAGTTGTTTTACTCACCCTTTCTGAAGTCTAAATTCAGCAAAACTCTTAAGTGATTGTTTTACACGAGCAGCAGATACTTAAATGTCCAAACTGTTTTGCTGACATGAGCTATATAAGCAGATTTCTAGGTTTGGGGCACTGTTTTTTCTTGTTCCTCTCTCTTTTTTTCTCAGCTAGATGATTTCTCTAGAAATAAATTCATTGATGTTACCAGTAGCTACAATGTCTGTAGAGATAAATACGCACACACGAACAGAAAAGATAATGCCTCATTTCAGGTAAGATATATCCATCTTCTTTATCTGCTGGTATCTCATGCACCAGGCTGACCTCTAGCAGAGTTTGGGTTCTCATCCAGCAGCTTGAAAAAGGGCAAACCATTGAAATGCAAGGAGATGCTACTTGAGTGTGAAACAAAACATTACAATGTTTTATTTATAGTAACTCTACCAAAGGCAAGGCATTGGAATTGATTAAACTTCAGAAAATTCTGATTTTTTTTTCTTTTTTTCTAAACATACCAAATAGGTCCTTAATATTTCCTTCAACAACTCTGATAACTGCCTTTATATTGAATAAATAGGCCTTCATGTAACAACAAAAAACATTATTCATATGAAATAAAATTTAATTCATAAAAATGATAGATTAACTTCTACAGGAAAACAGATATGTCTGGCTAAACTAATGATATACTCTATAAATTATGTATGAATCTGATAATCCTTGGCATTATTTGATAATTTAAGAAGACTGTTGGCTTAACTGCAAAGATTGGGCTAGAACATTCAAAACCTGATTTTGAAAGCTCTCTCACAAGTAGAGTCACAAAAAGAAACAATACATTCAAACGCTTTTTATTACTGAAAATAAGAATGTGATCCTCAGGCTTAGAGGGAAGTGGGCAATAAGTCTTAAACTAGCCATGGCAACTTTCATGCTTTTCCTACAACACACACAGGACCCTCACATCTCCCCATTTAGCCATGTAACCCTCTAGAAAACATTTCACTCTGGGTTCTGCCTATTGCAAACGGATATTCAGGTTTCCTTCAGGCACTTAGATAAATATTTTTTTACCTTCTCTTATTCTTGCTAGAAATTAATTATGGACAGAATGAAAGTCAGATCTTGTGTATCAAAATAAAATTAAGTACTCAGTATTGTGTAAGGATAAACTGAGCCTATAAAAGGATGTCGATAATGCCAATCCATTTTTGAAAGATTTTCCCCCATGAAAGTTCTTCAGTTTTAAGATTAATTAATGAATTCACATAAATTAAAAACTAACCAGTTATAATGTAACCAAATAAAGTAATTAATACAAATTCTGGGCGCACATTTGCTTCGTTTTCTTCAAAACTAGAAACATAAAATCTTAAGATTTGCCATTCATTCTAAAACAACTTAAAATTTTCTTTTATTCTTTTTACATCAAAGAGGATATATAAGGTGTGCTAAGGAATAAGATTCTTACAGCAGAGGTATTTTTGACAAAATCCATATATATTTTCATATTACCACACTATTTTTTATTAAATCCTTTGCAGTTCACCCTAATTCGCTCTTAATAGGTAGTGTTAGGAAAACTGGAGTGTGAAATTGAGGAGAAAATATAGACTTACATTTCAGAACTTCATCAGGGACTCAAAACATATGTGTTTGATGAGAGACGTAATTTGTTTTCAGTACCTCAGCTTGTAAGAATTCTTTTCTTGCAATGAAAAACAAATGCATACAATGGTAGTTTTGATTCCACATACAGCATTCCAGGTATGTGGATCCATAAAACATAAAAAAACCAAAATCTTGGTGGCAAATTTGAAATATGACAGAACACTCCTATTTGATCTTGGGAAAGATACACACTCCCAGATTGCTTTAAGTATTTCAATGCTCAACTTTGCAAAATTTAAGAAGTTTAGTGAAACATCTCTTTAACAGTGTTAAACATCTCCTTAAGTCACCTGTGCACTAAGGAGCAGAATTTCACTCAAATATGAATACTTTTATTAGGCAGACAAAAATTAAAAAAAAAAAAAAGGAAATAGGGAAAAGAAAATCTGGTTAAGGTCCAGTGCACCATTAAAGAACCAGATCTCAGTCCATCAAGAAGATAAAGGTCAAAACACAAGAGAGGCGTCCGTGAGGAAATACATAGCCTGGAAAGCTATTATTTAAAGTCAGGGCAGCTCTTGCCAAATAGGAAGTTCTGTCTGCTGATGACTCACATTTCCTTCCAGACAGAGAGTGACTGAGGCAGATGAGGTGATGAGGACAGAGCTCAAGTAATCGAGACTACAAGATTTTACCGAACCAGATGGGGCCACCAGCCACATCAATTTCTCTGTTACACAACTTCCCAGACAGTAATTAAGGATCAGTTGGAATTAGTAGTGTTTCATTTAAATCTTGACTTCAAAGATCTAAGTGTTGAAAGTCATAAAAAGCAAAAGAAAAAAAACCAATTCATTCTTTTTCAAAAAGCACCACAGATTTTTTTTTGTGGTGCTTCAATACCCACCTATAAAATGTGAACAGCAGTACATCCTCTGTATGTCAAAGGAATTTTGTATGAATTCATTAGAGAGTGTAAACAGATTGAACTATAGTAACCAGGGCTGTATGAATACCACAACCTGAGAGAGAGAGACTAGAGTGAGTATATTCCGTTCCTGGCTTATGCATGAGGCCACTTGGATATGCCAGATGCTCTAGCTGCAAAGCAAAGCAAAGTGCTGCCACTGAGGATTTTATGAATTTAAGACTACAGAAAGCTTAGACAGAGGATAGCAGCAGAGAGAGTTTACATGTGACTTCATATGCAGAAAAAGGACTCTGTAACTAATGCGGGAGATTGGGGAGGGAAGAGTAAGGGAACAATGCAGCAGCACAAAGTACTGATGACCTATATGGAAAATGACTATTGTGCAGTTAAGCTCTACCTCAGAAAAGACAATGAATTTTATATTTGGTAAAAAAAAGATAATGAACTTAAAAAAAAATTAATTATTCCAAGAATTTAATTTTATGCTTAACACAGCATTTTGTGGGTTTTATTTTTTAACATTCCTGGTTTGTGTAAGACTATAAGTCACATCTGATAAGAAAATAAAAAATTGCTAATATTTTAGAAACTCTAAGATGATTTTCATATAAGATGTAACTTCACAGCCTGATGGTTTCTCATATATATGTTGTTTATATTCCTAAGTACCATCCAGTATTAAGACATTCTATCTTATGTTTCTGGAGAAGGCGAAGGGGGAAGCAGTGCTCCAAGTCCAAAGAGTCTCTCTTGGTTTAGCTTCTTTAAAAATGTCATCTTTACATGCTCTGTTTTGACTGTTCTAGTCTATGGCAGTAAAGGATAAGATGCAACTAAAATTATACTCTCCAAATCCAAACCAAAATCTGTTAATCTATTTTAGTTTTCCAATTTTATTTTGATTTTCAGTCATTTTATATTGTCATTTAACTCTCCTTTACCTTTTTCATTAAAATATCTTATAAATTTAGCTAATACTGGCATATTTATAGCTGCAGTGTTAAAATGTGCATAGAATTAAGGAGATTCATAGAGGAAATAATCTTAAACAAATGTTACCACACATAGTATTTGATATTCTACTGGACCAGATTTTCTTATCTTACTGCTTTATTTTACTACTGACTTGGGTCTCTCATACCCTTCCAACGTTCGGTTCCCCTTTTAACAATGAAAGCATATGCATTCTACCAGGTAAAATTAGAAAAATATGGAAAAACAACACCAAAAAAACAACACGTCTGTAAGCTAATGTTAGCGGAATGTATCCTGCAAATAAAGCACATGCTGGTTTCTGTAATGACAGTAATTAGTCATTGGATCCACTGGCCAAGCACAGCAGAGAACTATCCAAACCAGAAATTTGTGAATCAAGAATGATGCCTGATTGGAAATAATAACCAATCTGAGGAAGTCCTTCATTCCAGTTTGCTTATGAACTCAGATCAGACCAGCCAATTACACAGCTCCTTCTGTCCTTCATGTCTAAAAATCTGTTCTCTGTAATCATAAAGGGTTTCTTAGCTACCTCTCCACTGCCCCTGAGGTTGTGCCACTGCCATGCTGTGGTATCAATATGATGTGCTGTGGTATGATGAAATCAACAGCCATTGGAAGACCCTCTCTTATTTCTGAGGTGTTGCAGCACTGGGAAGCACATTTCCACATGCTACTTTTGAGAATTCCTGTTTCTGCACTGGTGTATTAGCAAGTACCAGGAAGGAAGAGATACTATTTGTTAGCACACCATCTCAAGGTTTTGCCCAGCCTGAGGCTGATTTTGATTTGTGCTGGAAGTTTTCTCTCATTTAATCCTTTTTCATCAGGCTTTCTACTGAAGGCTCTCTGAAAATCTCAGCTGAGGCAGAAACCGATCTTTCCTGACCTAAAGAGCTACTGTGCTGCACCACTGCCTGTGGAACGCTCCTTCCTAATGGAAGACCCAGCTGAATGTAGCAATAATTTTACTACAAAGCTCTTGTATAGACTGTATCAATGTACTTCTTCCTGGCAGACACACCGGTGAGCATAAGCAAATGAAAATACATAAATGTTAGCTTCATGAATATTGGTGAAAGATGCTGGTGAAACCAGCTGTACTACTCATGACTGGTATTTGATCAGAGAGATGAGAAGAAAATGAACTTAGTATATTTGGTATAAATATCTCAGAATAATTATTGAAAAGAGAAGACACTCAGGTACCATTTCCGGACAATGTGGAGGTTTTTTAAAACATTTTAATTACTGGCAGAAACTAAAAGAGATAACGGAAAAAAATACAAATAATAGTCACCCTATTCCAGGAAAAAAATGCTTGAGATGTTAATAATCACTTAAAGACAGATAATTTGCTGATTAACACAATCAGTGGAGTGGTAAGGCTTTCTAAAATCTGCCAGCTATTCTACCAGCATCTCACACTCCATGTTTCTATTGCAATTAGGAGGCTGCAAGTTGTTCAAAAAAACATATTTCTCCAGTCTCCATCTAATTTTTGAAAGGCAGGGCAGAGAATGAGACTGATTTTATTGATGCCATGTTAATTTTTGTCTTTTCTTTTATACCCTTGTTATACCTTTTACAACTTCTGTATTCCTAGTGCTTTAGCCTACATTCTTGGTCTTGTTTGTCAAGCTAGGAGACTAAACATTTTAGAGGTTTCGTAGTTAAGGAGCAATATGCCTCAGACGCCAAGGTCCTCTCCAGAACACAGTTTGTAAACTAAGACAGAACCATCCAGGGGAAGGTTCCTTGGGGAAGGGGGCTCACTCGAGCCTCTCATTGGGGAATTTTTTTATATATGCTAATTAGTAAGACCTATAATGTTATACCAGATCTTTTGGGGGGGGGCATTGTGGTGGGCATTGAGGTGCATTCGACCTGGACGTAGTGCACCTAAGGATCCTTAAAATAAATACAGAGGTAAAATCCCTTTTTCTCCTCTAACAGTGTCTGACTCTTGATTTTAAGACCAGGAAAAGGCATCTCTATAGCTTTTTGTCATTGAAGAGAGAACCAGGTTCTATAGGTTTTGGTCAAGTAAGATGTATGCGAACCTGCCTTCCTCACAGATTTATGATGGACTCAGGAAGTTTTTAAAATAGAATTGATTCATACATTCATCCACCTCCCACAAAAAACCCTGTTTTAATAAGCTAGCATAAATTATTCTGTTTTATATACCTGTAGTTTAGTACTCCTATCAAAAAACTCAGCATACTCTACATGCGAAAACAAGCACCAACTGTACATTAAAATGGAGACTGTCACTGGAGAAGACAATGATTAAAATAGTAAAAAGAGAAGATGCAGTAACCAGGAAGAATATTACATGATAAAAGAATATCTTTGTGGCCTTCCAACACTGTCATTTACAGAATGTGTTCTAGGCAGAAAAATAACCAAGAACATATAAAATCAGTAAATGTTAATGGCAGGGGGGGAGAGAGGAAATCACTGAAAAATATAGGATTCTAACCAAGCAGCCCTCAGAAACCAAAAAAATTTAAAACAAGTCAGTGAATTTCTGAAAATAAATTCTAAAATTTTCTCTGTGTCTAAAAATGAAAAAGGTACACTGTTTCTCAGGAGATTTCATTAAAAAATACTATGTCCTAAATCAAACTGGAAAATGTAGATCTAAGTCAGCAAATTAATGTCCACGTATCAGTTTTCCACACTTAGCTGGGAAAGAATTAGGAAGAGAACAAAACAATCCTTCCATATAAATTTAATCCCAAAGCAAAAAAAACCAAAAAACAAAACACACANAAAAAAAAAAAAAAAAAAAAAAAAAAAAAAAAAAAAAAAAAAAAAAACCAAAAATCAAAAAACAAAAAACAAAAACCAAAACTATAGTACTTTGATTATCCTGATACCTACATAGCCCTAAATCTTTAATGGACACTTGGAACTAGTAACTTGCCTTCTGAAAACACTAAACAAGTACTACTCTCAAGGATCTTATGATGCTTTTCCCAGAGCCCTCGGGGGGAAAAAAGTGATTACATATAGACAATTGGAATCAGTTTTATTTGTTTTTTATCAGCTGATCTATACAGAACATGTTACTGTCTAGCAGTGCTTCCATGATACAGTTTGAAGCGATTAATTCAGTATATACTTCATTTTTTGGTCCTTTAATGTAAGTTCACATTATGTATAATTACTTTAGAAACTATTATAAATGCTCAGTGCATAATCTAGTACTGAAGGGATGTGATTAGATTTAATTTTCATTTTAGTGTCAAAAAAAGAAAGAAAAAAGTTACTGTTCCCTACAGTTTTTCCCTGTCTAGATGTCTACAAATACCTTTGTCCCTCTGATGTTCAAAATAGCTGCAGAAAAACTTCTTTAGTGAACTCTGATAACACATTTCCACTATACTCTGATTTTGTTGCACTTCATGCAACTAAGGTTTAATTTCACAGAAGCATAGAATAATAGAATGTTCAGGGGTTGGAAGGGACCTTAAAGATCATCTATTCCGAAGTCCCCCCTGCCATGGGCAGGGACATCTCCCACTAGACCAGGTTTAACCTGGTCTTGAATATAAGGGGTAGTAGTTTCATAAGGTGTGGTCCCTCAAGTGAATGTCAATGTCTAAAAAAATATTACTAGATTAAGAAAATACTAAAACCAGAGAAGAAATCCTTTAATGCACCTTTCATGTCTTCCCATAGCAGGACATATACACTTCATGTGTGGCTAGAACGGCAAATGTATGAGTATCTTACTAATAGGGTTTTTTCTAGCTCAAAACAGTCTTATAACCCTATTACAAATCAATATACCTCAGCCATGATCTGTGGAATACCTATGATCCAGATGTCATTAGAGGGAGGGAAGAGAGGAAAGGCACATACATTTGTAAGCAAGGAACCAAACAAAATTAAAGTAATAAATATTTGAAAGTTTAACTTATTTTTTATTGAATTGCCAATGAAATGTATTGAGGCAACCATGCACAAATTAATCCTAACTTCAAAAATGCCTTTCTTGGGTTTTAAAAGTAAAAATGCTCTTACTCTAAAAGGGATTTTTATAGTATTTATTTCCAGCTCTTCTACATTTTTGTTACCTTTAGTGTCTTTTGGTAGTAGACACTAAAAGTTATTTTTATTTCAATAGGGCAGATTTGCAGCATTTGAAAATATGTAAATTATGCCGCACAACACATACCTAAGGATGAATTAAGAGTACTGCCAACTTAATCCACAGGCATTATCAGTGGCATGTGTCTGAGAAGTTGGACAAGAATTGATAATTAATCTCTTATTGCAAAAACCATGCTTTGAACATCATTAACATTGAAACATTTCAGTGCATTTCATCTCCAATTCTGGTTAATGAGGAGGTCATCAGTGGCAACAGCAACATTTTTTATATATTACTTCAAAATAAAAAAAAATTATGAGACTTTAAGAAACCTACTTTGAACAGATGATTTATGATGGTGCACAGAGAAGAAATAGTCCATATAAAGAAGAAGACAGACAAACAGCCAACCCAACAAGTTAAAATACTTCCAAGTTCTTCTTGTAGCACTCCCAATAAACATCCAACGGTTTCTTTTCTTAGGATAATCTTTGTGAATTACAGATATCACGTAGGATTGGTACGTTGATTTGGACTGGTTGAACATAAAGCCCCAAAGCTCTACCTTTGCCACAATATTTGCTGGAGGAGAAATTACTTTCAGAAGGCTTGAGGAACAAGCTGCTGAGAAGTTTGCAGTTTCCCGTCTTCATTCAAGTCAAAATGCTGCCAGTGATAGTGATTCAAACTACCATAAGGGAAAACAAATACCAACTCAAAGTTTTTCTGCACCCAGAAAAACAGCAGTTTTGATTATAAATTTTTCCATTAAATATTCCTAATTTTTGTTTGAATTTAGTTTTGCATGAAGATTAATTTTACTTTTTAGGTCAGTTTTAACTTTATTCATATTTTATTTCAAAAGGTTTGTCTATTTTCCAGGTCCTTGTGGTCTTATAGCATATCTCATCCATGAGGAATTTCTAAATCAATCTCATGAAAACATCCAAGCATGGGAAGTTTTGGAGAAGGTCACCGACATGCTGAGGTGTGTACAGATGATGGGTTGTTGGAATAATATAGGTCAGAAGTTTCCTTATAAAAGGACTGGGAAATGGTGGAAACAGTCACTTTAGGTAACATAGTTGGGTCAGATAGAATATCCACCTATGTCAGTGTACTGTCTCCTCCAGAGATCAACAAAATGTGCCTAGGGGAAGAGTGGAAGAATGTGGTAAACATCAGTGCTTTTTCCCAATATCATCCCAACCTTCAACAATTTGCATCAGATCTTTCCTAAGACAGATGTGAGGTTTTCCTAGTAGTAATTTTTTAGATTTATTTTCTTCCAAAAAAGAAAATCAGATGGAAAATTCCTACTTAAAAAACTTGCCACACATGACAGGATATGATTTGTTTTCCTTTCTCTGTAATCTTATTTACTGTAATTCTACATGAAATGTGTGAGCACTGACAGTAGTTCCCAGCAAAGGCATGTGAATAATGAGTACATACATATGCAAACTAAAGAATTTACTGATTTTTTTTTACTATCTTTTCCCCCCAAAAAACATCAATTCCCTAATTAGGAAGCTGAAACAGTGTCACCTGATTTATGTACCCATCAAAGACTACTAGCAGTAAATAGCAAAAGTGAAAAAACTGACTCAATCTTCCAGATTCAAACAGAACGACCAAACGGCAAACACTGGTTTTTGTCCAGGCACTCAATAGGTTTTTTTATTCTCACAAGTATGTTAGACAGCTAACACAGGTGTGGAATTATTGACTGTCCCAAAATACACAAGAGTAAAAAACTAAAGGCAAGTGTAGCTTTATTATTAATGAAGTAATTAAAGAAGGTCCATTGGATGAGTAAGATTGTACATAGAGGAATTTTTGGAAATTTCATTCTGGGTTATATTTTCTTACCAATTATAAAGGGTTTTTTTATTTGGATATGTCAAGTGTATTAATATATTTACTTGAATATGTGTGGAAGTTTTCTTCTGGTTTAAAAATTTATGTCCTAATATGCCATGATGGCATCTTTACACAGGTCACCTCATTGAATTCAATGGGATTTCACACAGATCTGCAACCCACTGATGACTAAGATCAGACAAAAAACAATTTTAACTGGTTTTTTCCATTTATTTTTTCCTTTTTTTTTTTTCTGTACAGGAGAAATATTTGAATCTGGAACAACTGTTTCACATCAATACTTGGAGGAGATAAATAGAAATTCTTGAGTACAACTGATCAAAATGCAGGATGTTTCATAGGAATTGTAAGATTTTAGAATAATTTTGGAATGAAATAGAAAATGGTTTTGTTAACATTAGGGAAGAAGGATAAAAAATTCATTGAATCCAAGGAATTTTTACTCAAAGTATTTTGCTTCAGAGCCACAAAAGATCTACAGACGTGTCTAAGCATGCAGAGCTGCCACCTGCTTCCTTCCATTGCTCAACACAAACAACAGGCAGGATGTTCTACAGTCACGCCTGCTTTCTCCCAAAAATACAACGCATTGTTTCCTTGTCAGCAAAGGTGTTGCCTTGTCCCAGTACGGCTAAGGGCACAGTTAGACCAGTCACCTGGGCCACAGAAGACACAGGTGAATGTCTGCTTTATTTACCTAGAGGATTTAACTTGTTTCCTTTATACACTACAAGGTCTGTGACCACAGAGTTTGGAAGTAAATGCCTTGTTTAATATTTTATGCTCTTTCACCTTTTAAAAATAATTACATACCACCTCCTGTAATGAAATGCTCTCTGTTTTTATGATGTTTGCATTTCTCCCTTGCAAGTCTTCTATTTCAAGACCCTAATGCAAATGGAAATCCTTGTTCTGCCAGCAGGAACTGAGATTTCAGCCTGTGATTTGTGTATCAGAGGTGAACATTTTGGTTCCTGCATATAACTCTGTTCTCACAGACATCCACACACTGCCTGTACTGTAACATTTGCAAGCTATGCTAAAGCTGACAATGGTTCCTGAGAAAATCCTTGTTGAAATATAACCTGTTTTTTGGGGGGGGGAAAAAAATTAAAAGCCAAACCATACCAGCATTTTCTGACCTGCTATGTAGCCTTATTGCAAGCATTTTATGCCAAAAGAAAGATGTTGTTACGCACATACAGAAAGATCTTTGTAAGCATACAAGAAAAGGGTTTTGGCCATGGCACTATGTTTTTCTAACCAAAATATCTTCTCAGCTCAGCCACTCTGCCAAAAGTTCTGATACTATTGACACTTTAAACATCCATTAAACCAGTCAGCTCATTTTAATTAATTTCCATTCTGATAATTTCATTTGTGACTGCAATAATTAAGAGGAGATTAATGTTTCCTCAAGACTGCCTTTGCCTTGACATTTATAGGATTCTTCTTAAATGTCATTGCTTTTTCTTAATAAGATGACTCCTTTTAAACAAATATTTATAAATGCAATTAGAGAGTTAGTACATAAGGCTCCGCTAAAGAGCTTTGTTTGCAATATTACATCAGTCTGAACTCTGCAATTCGCTGTGGAGTTACATAAAAGTCTTTGGTTCCGTTCACTGTTGAGGTGGACACGCCTCTCTTCAATAACTTCATTATAAAGCAATCTAAGTGTAAGAGCTTGGGGCAGCTCACAAGGCTTTTGCTAGACCAAATCAGCAAGTGAGGTAATTTATTTGAGCAACCTGCTCACCTGTGTAAATGCCTCGCTTGTCCTGAAAAGTTCGCTTCAAAATTTGGTATCACTATCCCTTATAACAAAAGTCTTACACACACAAAATGCCAACTGTCAAAGGTGACACATATTAATCTTTTACTTAGAGTTATACCAAAAAAAGCTGAATTTTTGAAAAAACAACAAAACCCTAAAAACCCCTGTCAACTTGACCCGTTTCTTGAAACAATTTCAAAATACGTGTGTTTTCGGAAAGTTGTAATTTTGAAAAAAATTATAAATAATTTACTATAGTTTTAAAATTTACAGCTGAATTTATCTTTACTATAAAAGTATTTGACTAAAATTCTAGTATCTAACATGAATTCTTCAAACCTTTGCAATATGACTGGTCTTTGTGAGCTGCAAGTTCTCCTCTGTTTCCCACAATGCTCCAAGTTTATTCATGCTCTTGTAACCTCAATGTTGGTATATTTATTAAAACTGAAAACACCCATTTTGACTGTTTCTACTCTTGAATGCTGTATTTGAAGAGACAATTATTATCAATTTTTGATATAAGTCAATAACATTCACTGGTGTTATTGCTGTTTATCTGAAGATTAATTTGGTACTGAATTTTAGGCTGGTCCTTACTGTGCCAGAAAATAATAAGAGTTTGATCTGAGCAGGAAATGGAACCATTAAGTTGCCCTTCAGCTAAAACCCAAATACATTCTCTGACACTGAAAAACTGGTTTGAAATTTAGACTGCTCATGGTCAGATATTTCAGATATAACTAGTGAACAGTCAGTCTATTACATTTCAGATCTGTTTACTTCCATCAAATTTATTGCAGCTTTCATTGAAGAAAGAATGAATGCTTTGCTACACAGTAAAGTGCCTTTCAAATATCATACCTTCTAGCAGCATGAAACTGTCTGAAATGTTGGAGATTTAAAGTGGTGAGATAAACTGTCAGCTGGTCTTCAAAACATATACAAATAATACGTCCAGTTTCAAATCATTCAAATCTAAAATTAGATACTTAAACATCTATTTCAGAACTCTAGATTTTGAAGCACTTAGGAATGATCTGAACTCAATATTTCTGTTTGCTGATACCAGAGCATAATTTCACACCAGCTATAAATTCAGAGACTTCATGCTGCTTGAAACTAGGACAGCTACTGCCAAGAATCTGTGACAGTGAAAACTTAGTGCAGTTGCCCCCAAATCGTCTTTAATAATTTCTTCAGTTGAAGAAACCATTTGTTCTGCTTTCCTTGCTCATTTTCTTAGTCATTATTGGATAAACACTCCTTAGTTTCTCTTTCTGTTAGGTCTCCCTAAGGTCACTTGGTCCCTATCCTGTACATATATACACATACGAGTACATCTTGAATAATACATATAACATCAAAAGTTAGGAAGTGAAGAGCTATATGTAGTTCAGAAACTGACTGAGATCTTTGGGAAAGCAGGAAAAAGACTGCTTAATTTGAAGAAAAAGCTGAGGGAAATTTCTACAGAATAGGTCAACGGGGGAACACAAGAAACTAAAAATACTACTGAACAATTAGCATTTATAGGAAGTGAGTTCTCAGAGTTTGGGTATCACAAATGTGTACACATAAAAAGGTGTGATTCGGAGATGTTTATGTAAAACCAGTAGCAGTATCAGTAGCAGCTGATTCCAAAGTTACACATTTAATAAGCCAAAGCCCTGCAGAGTAGGACTGATAAATGAACATACTAGGTACTAGCTGCCACTTGAAATTCCTTTGCACCTTAGCAATGGGTTTGTGGGTTACAGTGTATAGAGATGTGATCCTGTATGAAAAATTGTATGCCTGCTGTTTCAGAGAGTTTTGTAGGGTTATTATTCCTCTTCTTGAGCAGCTTTCTAAGGATAACCAAGGGAAGCAAGAGGTGTAAGATACGGGCATGCAGCTGTTTTAAGATCTTAATGAAAGTGTACATAGACATTGTATTTCACCTTTGTTATCTCTGCAGAGAAGACAGGTTTAAACTAAGCTAAAAAACTCTTTATATGTCCTCTTTCCCTGCTTTGTGGATTATGGGCTTTATTGTAGTGCTGGTGGATGAGGTATCATAAGAAGAGAGAGAACTTCTTATGCTGGGAATTGCCAGCACAGTAAAACACAGACATTCTTGCCTGATGAAGATTTTTATTTTTCATTTTTTAACCAGTTATATGCAAAGTAAGAATGACCTCAAACTGGTTTTGCTGTCATTTGCTCTGCCCAAACTCAAAAACTTACTTGCTTAAAACCATCAGGTGACACAACTGAAAAACTGATGGAAACAAGTGATGGATCAAAAGTTGTATTTTCAGAACCATGACCTCTAATAAAACTAAGCTTCAGTGGTCATTTAGCAGCAGTTTATTTCAAGGTAGCTGAAATTCAGGTAAGGTGATGTAATGAAGTTAGAAATAGCATGTAATGTGAGAAAAGACTTTTAGAGATAAATATATTTTTCTGATTCTATAATACCACTGAGCAGTGGTTACATTTATTTGGCCAGAGCAGTGACAGATATATTTTACTTCTCTTCCCAAGTAACAGTATAAAGTCCATCACAGCTCTATGGCAAACTGAGTACCAGTTCTATTACCTCAATTTAGCAATCCACAAATCCTAAATTCTAAAATGCTAAATAATAGACTAAGCCCATATCAACATCACAGAGACTGAAAAACAACTGAATATTTAAGCTGCAAATTAACTGCATTTTAAGCACACTCAAATTTGTGAGAAAGACAATCTTGGATGTGTAAATCCATGCAAAAAAATTAATCTGCTTGTAGAGATGTGTAGTAGTTAATTACACTGTAAGAAACTTATTTTATCTAATGTATTGATAGTCTGCAGCTACCACTTTCTTTTATGCATCTTTGCTTTCTGACCTGATAATTTTAAGAAAGCGTTTCTCCAGAAATGGGAGGAATTCTTAATAGTTGTGTGGTAAATTGCCTTAAAATGTTTTTATTTTGACTGGTTTACTGTTTTATCTTGATATAACTGGTCTTTTTTATGAGAAACAATATTGTGCAAATGCGCTGAGTGAATGTAGAGGTTCCTCTTCTTTGCAAAGGTTATGCTCAAAGGAGTAAAATGCACCTCAGTCCTCCCTATAACAAGTTCCCTAATAACTGAGAATTAAATCCAAATTGTCAACATTGCAGATATAAAAACCCTAGCAAGGTAATTTAACCATTAGGACAGCTTGAAAGCAATTAAAGTTTCCAAAAGACAATAGAATAATGACAATCTTGCCCTCTTTCCACTTTTTCTGCTCAGCGAGGCTTGCACACCCATGTGAACTGAGGGAACAGGACCTTTTGTAGAAGTAGCACTTTTGCTGTTGGTTCATTATCGTCTCTGCCTGTCCTTATTCTGTCTCTGCCCTTTTAGGTGTAAAGCTCCAAGGGACACTGAGGCAAACACTGTTTTGAGGATAGCTGTGGTAGAGTATTTGCTAACTGAAATATTATGCTTGCAGAAGCATCCTCCTGGTTACTCTCTAGCTGCCACACCATCTGCTCTGTTTCCCTGCTACCTCTTTTTCACAGCACTTGGCCCCTTGTAGACAGAAGAATATTATACCAAATATGATAACAGGTACCAAAGATAGAATTTGTTTGCCTACTGCTAATAAAAAGCCTCCTAGAGAAAGTTATTTTAAAAACCTGCACATTTTCATGGCAGCACAGACTGAATGACCTATGAATGCCTAGCTGTGTTCCAAAGAGGATTACTCTACCACATATAACATGAGCAAGTCAAGTAGGAGGGAGTAAGGAAGGTCATCTTAAGTGCATTCCTTACAGAAGTAAGGGATAATGCTTTTTTAGGAGTTAGGATGATCTAACTAAATCCAACATGTAATGAACGAACTGAATAGAAAATTGAAACAGAAACCTGTTAACACAGGGAAAAGATTGAGTTTGGGGAGAATTAAGCGCACGAGTAAGCAAGGACAGGTGGAAACAAATATTGTACTTATATGTACAAAAAGGTATCAAGAAATATGTTCTCAAAACTTGGAAGAAGTCACTAAGTCAGGTCTCATTAAAGCAGGTGGAAGACATTCACTTCTGAAAGAATACTTGGAACAACATTTGGTTTAGCTCTCAGAGGATAAAAACCATGCTCTTTCAATTCATCAACACAGAAAAAAGACAGGGAAAGAGTCAGAAACAAGACATCTTGAAACAATAAATTTGCTATATTTTCAGAAGCACAGATTATGTAAATGTAAATGATAAAATATGTAAATGATAAAATATACTTGCTTGAAAAAAATATACATATCTGCTCTATTTAGGGCAGTGTGTTTCTCTATTAATGAATATAATGATGAAATTCCAAGATACCTCTCCTTCCTAGAACTCTTAGGTTCCACATGGACTCTCACCTGCAAGCTGTCACAAACCCTGATTTAGGATGCTGCCAGCTATGAGACTTTTCAGGAAGAACATGATCTACAAAACACAGATATATGATATAATGTGTAATCCCTAGTAAGTGAACCATTTGACAGTGTTGTCAATGCTGTGCTTTTCTATTCTTTTATGTCTCTAATTTATGTATCATGTATGTAATGTCTGTATCCAACCATGCTCATGACACCTTGTCTGCATCATTTTACTCTTTACTTATCCCCTGCAGTGTGCAAATAAGATTTTAAACAAAATCAAGCCACATAAAGAACACAGGGGATCTATTTTCATTGTCACTACATCTATACGGCTTGATCACCCTGTCCTGCAGCTTCATCATCCCTAATTGTGTGCACATCTCAGGATTACGCCTCAGGCTAAGGAGATGCATTTTCAGAAAAAGCCAGTGCAAAGGAAGAAATGCTAAGTGGCAGCTGATCAATTAGTTATTTTTTGTTTGGCTTCGTGGGGACTCCATTATTGAAGAACTCAGAGGAAAGAAGGTTAATCAGCTGCAACCTTTTGACGAAACTGAAAGTGGCCAAATCTGACTTTCATCATATGGATAAATAGTAAGATTACTTATGACAACAGTAACCATGCCAGGTGGAACTATTAGATGGAGTTTTATGCCTTTCTTTTAATATGTAATATAGAGACAAATATATTTTAGAAAAGAATTTCAAGCTTTTTTTAAACTATCACCAGTAAAATTATTCTCCTTCTTTGTTTCACTAAAGCCTTACATTTGAAGTTACTGCCCATAGGTGTCAGCCATATAAGCAAACTAAATATTATACAGGACAAAATATTAACGTATTCCGTACGATGATCAATTCACATTCAGAAAAAGGATTTGGGGAAAAATAAAGTACGGATAGTTTTCCTTGGGGAAAAATTTTAATTGAAGTATCTGCTGGAACACTCAATTAGCAATTTTAAACTTGTCAGCTAACCTCTGTGCAGTCTCCATTCACATAGCCAAGTGTTCATAACTAGATTCTCCTTCTCCACCTTCCCTATATAGAAGTTTCTTGCCCCCATCCTATTTGGCAATGTGGGAAACAGCATTTATTTGTTCACCCATGCAAATCCTCCCTAAACTAAGAAACAATGAAACATTCAACCTACAGAAACAATGTGTTAGCTATGCATTATTTGGTACAGATTTTCTTGGCTGAGAAGGCCACAGACCTCGTTGGAGTCCACCTGCTGTGCCAGTCACGGTCTCAGTGACACAATAGAGAAGCTCCTGTGTGGTTCTTCAGCCCCAGCTACAGCCAAGGTTTTTACAGTATTAAGGGTTCAGCTGCAGCCTATATGGTCGGCACTGAAAGAGTTAATCCTTTTCCAAGGCTACTTGTTTTCAGTTAACATATTTCAAAGGATGCAGGCAGATGGCATCACTTGCAAAGCTATTGTTTTGGTTTTTCAAGAGACACAGCAGCACCTGGAAAGCATTCAAAAGTTACCAACAAACGGGATAAAACCAGAGCCCGTAAGTTTGACAGAAAAAAGTTAAATTCTTCAAAAATAAAACATTGGGCATTTTTGAAAGATTGCTGAGATGTCTGAATCAATGTGGAAATTTCAAATGCATCCATTTTCCTTGAAATCATATTGTAAAAGTCCTCACTGCAAGTCTTGCCAAGGTCAAACAGGAGGTGCCTGAAGTAAATGGACATAAAAAAAATTCTGCACCTTTTAAAAAGCATATGAGTCTAGGCTTACCCTAAATAGGTTGTCCCATTTCTTCTTTGCTGGTTGCCTAATTATTCAAGAGACTCAATAACAAAAAAATTAATTAGGAAAGTATTTCTTCTGTACTGAAGAAGCCATTCTAATATATAATGCTTTAATAATCATCAGAATTAAGAATCAGCATTGCACAATAAAATACTATCAGAACTTTTGCAGAAATCCAGTTGTATTGATTACCTATATCTAGGAGTTTCAAGCTTGTTCTTTTAAATAATTTTCTTATACATCAGTCCGTAATATATATGTCCATTATAATGTTCATTAAATATATGCATATTTTCTTGTCTTTGTAGACAAATATTTAGAAATATTGGATGTATCTTCACATCCTCAATTCCATGGTGCAATTGTGTATTGCTTCAAAGTACAGAAGTAAAAATAGATATGCAATCAAATGGGAGATGTCTACTAAGGTACAAGCATGATGCAAATGAAGTTCACTACAAAAATATTCCAGCTCTTTCTGTGCTACATAAAGCCTCAGGCTTCTTTCTCTGTATCTGATGCATTTGAGAACTATTGTTTGCTGCAGATGTGACCCAGCTTTCTTGGCATGAAACAGAAGGTTCCTTAAATCTAATACAGTAGCATTACTGAACTACATTACCTCTTTCCAATAGAAGGGAAAATACAGAAAGACCAGAAGAGGCAGAAATTAATGGAAGAAAAGAAATACGCAAGAGAAAGAAAAAGCAAAATAAAATAAAAAATAAATCAAAAGTTTAGACAAAAAAAAAAAAAAAAAGAAGTAAAAGGGACAATAAGATCATCAGCAGCACTAGCAGGATGCTGAGATCTCACTTGTGCACATGTACACAGAAAGGACGCCCTGCACATCATGGACAAGCTCTGCCTGGAAAAGCAGGCAGGAAAGAATCTTACTGCAGAAACAGAGATGAGTGTGCAGATTTCTGCCATTTTCAGTGATCTGCTGTCAATGACAGCCCGGTGAACTGGTGATTTTCATATGCTATTTGAAGCAGTAAGATCCAGTGGTTGACTGAACATGACTCAATCTTATGCACTGAGCCTACTTAATTACAAGACATAGAATCAAAGGAAATAAAAATGACCCTGTGGCTTGTTGCTTGAGCCCACAGTGAGTCACAACAGCTGTTTTTGTGTGCAGCTGTACTACAAGGAGATAAGCGTTTTCAATGACTTGGTTTTATTGTAGCCAGGACCTTGAGAGTTTTTGCGCTGTGAAATTCAGGATTACAGACCTTCAGATTACTGTTTCTCACTGTCTGCCTTTATTTTTGAAGCATTTTGGATCTACACTAATAGAAGAGAAAATAAATGCAGCCGAAACACATCCCCTAGATTAGAACTCCAAAAAAGAAGTAGTGGGATAAAGAAGTAGTTAGAATGTACCTTTTGTCCCTTATATACTTTTTCAGATTTCAAGTGGGAAGACTCCTCACAGGCAATATTGAATCATCTATAAAATGCCTAAAGCTAAATTTTAGACCAACTAACATTACAGAAGGCAACTCATCTGAGATTTAGGGAGACCAAGGTTTGATGCCTCTGCTTGGATCAATTCAGAACAGACACCCAACCTGCCTCTGAAAGAGTGGGTAAGTATTCCACCCCCTGTGCTACTGAGTAATCTACAATTCCTGTCCCTACCAATGATCTTTTAATATTTTTATAAAAATCTAAATAACTTCCTTGGAGAGACTCAGGCTGCAAAATACAGAGGTGAAGTTACTTACTTAAAATGAGACCTGGGTTAAAGCCAAGGCAAACAGGGATTTAAACTTTATTTTCTTACATCCCAAAAGTATTCCTTAACTGCTTACCATAGTGCTAACTTCTGTTTTGACATCTTTCTTCCTATCTCTCTTTTCTTCTACTGAGCATACAAAATAATGACAGTACTTCAGAAGAAGAATTACTTTTGACTAATCATCACAGGCACTTTGCATCACAGGCACCTAGTGTGTTTGCCTGCATCGTTAGCAGATTCCCATGAACAAATACATAGTTTTCGTATGCACATGCATGTGTCATGGAGATACAAGGAAATTGATGTCACCATGCGTGAAAATAGCACAAATGAGAACATAATGAGGAAAATTCACTCTCTCTTTTTGTCCCATCTTCTTCCCCTAATATACACACATTAAAACAGAGACCTGCAATGCAGGTAGTGGAAGCATGTAACAGACAGCACAACAAACCCAGACTGGTAGAATAAAGCTGACTTAGGGAAAAAAACCCCATCTAAATAAAAGTTTGCATACTACATTTAGACTCCGTAATGTCAGAACTGTGTCATTATCACCACTCATTTGGCCCATTTGACATATTTTGATGTTAAGCAAAGTATGCAAAATGCTTTTACACAAGCCAAAACTGAAATAAATGCAATGGTCTCACATGCAGTACTGATCTACTCCTGGTACTCAGAATATACATAAATATTACATATTGAAATAAAATGTACTCTGTCATTTACAAGAGGAGCATTTCATTTGTTGTGATAAATTACTTATCTGAGAGACTGCAGACAGAGTCATGTTTACAATATTTCAAGGTTCATCTTATTTCCTTGTTCTTTTGTGCTGTCTTGGCAGTGAGATATAATTCATGATTTCTTTTTTTCTGTCTGTAATGGCAGTGCAGTAAATTAAATCTGAGGTTATTTTAGCCAATCATAAATCCTGATTAGTTGTAGTCTAATTAAGGAATAATGAATGGGGAAGCGACAAATTTCCTCTNTTTCCTCTCCCTCTTTTTTTTTTTTTTTTTTTTTTTTTTTGTAATTAGAATGCATACTGCACATCAATCAAATAATCTACCTTATTAAAAATCACAAACTTTTTTTGGAACCCACGTGTTGTTTTGTTGGCAGGATCATTTATCAGATTTTATGGCCAGCTGTCAAGAAATCATAAGGTACCAACATTAAGCTATCTATCTGATAAATATCCTCAAGGAAAGACGAAAAATAATCTGCCTTAGCTGTTACAAGAATGCTGAAACAGCGTGCAGTCTTTCCACTAAGTGTAGAAGAGGGTCAAGCCTTGATGTTAAAATAATTATTTAGGTTGTCAGACAATAACTAGGGCCTAATAATTCTTCCAAGCACTTAAACTTCTACAATTTAGTCTGTGGTGTCACTTGTACTCCTTCAAGTCTTGATCTGGAGTGAAGAAGCAATAGAATAAACTGAGTGGTGAATAAACTAGAGGTGAAAACCTCTATAAAGAAGATGGATAAACACAACTTTCCACATTATTAAGTTCACAAGCAACACATAAAGTATACTTTGGGGGCTTAAATCTTATGCACAAAATGTGAACTAAGGTAGTATTAAATAAGAGAGTTAAGGAACGCTCAAAATAAAGGGATTTGCTTTTTAGAGAAAAGAGGGGCCAAAATACAAAATATAATTTTAGCCAAAATGCCCAGTTGGAATATTTTGTTGATCCTTTATGACAGAGAGGGTTCAGATTTATAGTCTTACCCTTCTCTTTAATGGGACTGCTCCTACTCACTGTATTCTCCATGCTGTTCCACAGATCAGCGCCTTTCTAAGTGAACAAGACTGACAAGGTCATGAAGCACTACCTGGAGGGACACAAAAATAGCGTTTCTGCTTTTTAGTAAGGAGCATGAGGCAACAACTACAACGCCATGCAATGTTTCTGAATTAAATACCTTCAGTTTTCATGTGTTTCTCTGCAGAATATTTTGTTTCAACTATTTATTTATTTCCTTTAATCCTTCTCCAGGAAAGCAAATTCTGTTTACAAAATTATTTCTTCAGCTAAAAATCAAATTCTCAACGGAAAAATATTTCCCTCAGGAAGGTTTTGACCAAGGCTTCTACAGCTCATCCCAAGGCTGACAAAACTGACTCATTCTCAGGAATTCAAGAAGTAATTCTCTCTTCATTTCCCCATGTATGAAAGCTGAACCATCACATCTGTACATTTACTTAGATAACATTCAAACCACCATGATTGTATGATTCCACTGGTTAAATTTCCCTTTTTCTTAATAAGAATCTCATTATAATAACATCTATTCTTGCAACTGGGTGATAACTTTAACAGGGGAAGAAGTGCCTCAAAATAAGAAATTGTCACATACAAGGTGGAAGTACAGAGCACCAGGAACCAGGACTAGATGCCTAACATCAAAAATAAGCTGATCCACAGAAATTAATTTACAGTACCTACAGCATTAGTGCTGACTAGCCTCACATATTACACAAATAAATTAGTAAATTGAATTGAAATGATACAATGATACTGGTCATCAGAAAAGCACTATTGTTACCAGAATAAGGTCATTTTTTTCTTACTTTTTCGTTCCTTTTACCGACATACCATGACACCAAGTTTTTCTTCTAACTGTTAAATTATATCTGAGGCAGAAATAACATCTTCCATGTAATCTTAAATCAATTGGACAAGAAAGCCCAAAGTTATAATTTTGAACTAAGTCCAGAAAAGTTTTAAAAGTCTATTCGTCATAGAGGAAAAAGCTCATGACATAAAGAAAACACCAGGAGAAGCTGTGAGGGGAAGATTCTTTTCCTGTCAGGTGTTCTGTCTGAGAGTAGGATTTAATGAGCTTCCCGTAACAGGGGTAAGTCTACTTGTCTGTGGGTATTTAGGTAAGACACAGGCAAGAGATTTTTGACAGCTTCCAAAGCAAAGCTTTTCACTTTGCACTTGACACAAAAAGCATGATTTCTTGCTTTGCATTCCTTCTTATCGGGGTTCAGTCTCTATATAATGTTTTAACTTACACACTCAAAAAAGTTTGAGCACTTAGCTCCTACCAGAGAGCTAGAATGCAACAGAATGATATTATGGTGCTTAATTCTCTAAGAATCTTGTTTTCTCATTTAAAATACCAAGACAAGGAAAAAAAACCCACTAATTCTATCATCTCAGAGACAATAAAAAGAATAATGGTTTAAGTATGTATATATTTTCACATGGAAAATAAACAAATTCCCATGTAGATATTTTATAGTGGTGACATTTACAATTTCTTCTTTCCAGGGATAGGTTCCACTGGTCTATATGAAAAGTAACAATAGAACCAACAGTTTATTTCAGCTTTTCATTGTGCTGTTTTCAATGTAAAGAAAATAAGGATACAGTGATACAGATATGCTACATTATATTTACATACTGAAGATGAAGATGAAAATAAAAACAAAATGAAAAAATGCTATGTTTTTGCATTATACCTAACAGGCAGCTTAATCTACAATTATCAGCATTAACACAAACTTTGAAATCTTGAAATGTCTTTATATTTCATTACAAAAATCACTCTTCTGTAAAATCAGTAGGTAATAGTTACAACTATGGTTATGGTTTGAGTGAAAATCTTTGCTTGCAAAAAGCACATGTTTCTGGTACTAGTCTATTGAGCTTGAAAGATGGGTCGTATTCAGATTATAAACTCAGTCTGCATGGTTCTTAGATACAATTAGAACACTGGGATTTTTTGATAAATTTATCTCTGGAAATGGGATCTGGGAAGGAAAGAGAATGACCTTGGATTTTGGTCTTTGGAAATGGCGAGTTTGAACATCCTTTAAAATATCAATAAGCCCTACATGCCTAAGGAGGAAAAACACTAGACAGACATAAAATTGCCTGAGTTTAAGCATTCAAACACAGGAATACAATATTGATCCTCAAAAATCATTATACCGTTGATGCAAGGGGAGGGGAAAAGGAAGAAAAATTTCTTTCTATAAATGCTTCAGGCAGCTATCACAAGGGACTGTCAAGTCCTAAATTTGCTGCAACACTCAGCAAATTAAAATACATACAACTTTTCAGAGTTCGAATGTAGTACACATTTCGAAAGCCATTTTTCCCTATTTGAATGTGAGTATATACCACTAAGCAGCTGGGAAACCTAATTTAGGTTTGAAATCTGCTTACAGTTTTGAGATCCTTGGCACTATTTCTGGGGAGGTCCTTGTATAGTACTTCTAAAGCAAAATAAAAATGTTATATAATGAGAGCCAAATATACGAAATCTTTTACATGCCTATATTTTTACCATATCCCATGCCCAACAGGTCAACACAGCAACATTATTTCAATCACAATTCTATTTCTAGTTCCTGATTTAAACAACAAACACCATCTATAGTATTCAAACTCATTAGGAGATGTTTTTATGGGTGGATGAGAAAAAATCGAAGGGGTTAAAAAAAGCATATTTTTAAACATTTCATCACTACCTGACACTGTTGAGTGTGGCTGTGTTTGCCAAAGTGTAGAAGCAGAGAAAGTGGAAGAAACAATGTTAACAGGTACTTTCAAGTTAGGTTTTTTCCACTGTCAGTGGAAAAAAAGTATTCTTTAACTGAGTGAAACCATTGTATCTCCTTAGTGACAGAAGCTGTTGGAGAATCTTTAAATTCAGCTATAAGAAAACTAATTTACCTGAAGAACAGCACTATTTCTTATGGCAAATTCGTCTGTATCTGGGTTGCACGTGCAGTTGGCAGAAAACAAAGAAATCCATCTTTTTAATTTCCATAGGTCTTATATCTTTGTATAAAAAAAGATAAAGAAACTATTCCTCTACCAATTCATGTTTTAGCTGCACTAAATATTAACTAGGAGTGGTTTATGTCTAGGAGAGTTTTGAGCTAGTGAGGTTTATGACAGTTTTATTGGAAGCATTTATCAAGATTTAGAGTTTCTCAGCAGCTGAACCAGTGAGCAGCCTGATGGTCATTCAGCAAAAATACATGGTAGGGTGAGAAAATCCAGATTGTCCCCAAAATGAGAAGTAAAAATAAACCTTAAGAGCATTGTACAAACATTTACAATCATAGCCAAAATTTGTTCTCATCCTATGACTTGGACTGTCTTGAATTGCTATGCCTAAATGACAACAATTCTTCAGTCTAAATGACAATGTGGCAACACTGGGAAAAGCAATTATGTTGATACTCACGGTGTATTCACAACTAGAATACATACCCTTTTTTTCCCTTCTCAGTGTGGATACCAGCCTGAGTATCTCCTGTGGGTAACTACAGGAGGACATAGTATTGATGCTTTCTCCCTGTTGGAAATAGCTCCATCTTCATGTTAAAAACTCAAGCTGTGAGAGGGTAGAGAGGGGAAAGTCATAAGGTACTTGACTTGTAAATAATCTGTCACAGCAGGTCAGGGCCAGCTAACTTTCCTCACCAAAATTAAGGAAAAAGAAAGAATCAAAAGACAGGGAGAGACAGATCTGATTTCTGCAAATGTCCAGCCCGTCTGCTCAGCCAGATGGCCAATTGAATCACAAGAGGAAGGTGTCACAGAGAAACCTGAGACTTCCCTGCTTTTTCATGCTCTAGCCAAAAATAATAATTCAACAGCATCCAACAGAACCCTGAAGGCTTTGTGTACTAGCACGCTGAGCTTCCTGTAATCACTGTGATATATTCAGGAACAAGGGGTGGCATGAATCATTATTTGGATGTGATAACATGACCCATACAAACATTAGGGGATAATGGGCAAGTCTGCAGTCTGCAAATCGAATCACACCATGATCCATCATTAACCTAAGTGAGCTATTGCTTTATTGAAGTAGCCCTGTAAATGAATAGGTCACAGTCTATTTAAAAGCTGAGAGATTTGTTAATGCTCCAAGGTCTTATATTCTATTAGAGCATACAGCCCAAGTACAACTGAGATTCTAAGTGTGTTCTTAAAGGATAGGTAACATTGAAGGGAAAAACCTAAGATTTAGACAAGAATAATTTTAAAATGCTCCATTAAAACAGTTATTTGCACATATATAGAAAGGTATTTTTATGTGTCTCAATTTTGGTTTTTGTCTTAAAGAAGAAAGAAAATAATCACCATTTTTTTTTCTTTTTATTTTTTTTATTCCTCACAAACTTTCATAGTTTCATAGTGGAAGGAGTTAAGGCTTTGGGACCATACAAAAATTAATTCACTTCCAGTTGTTCTGAATCAGCACTACATGACAAATTAACATTGTCCTTCAGAAAAGAGCTTCAGAATTCAGAATTAAGCCAATTAATTGCTGTTTTAGGAACTCTGGATTTTGCATAGACGTAAGTCCAGGCGTTAATACCAGTTCTTCACTGTTCAGTTTAGATAACAGGACTGAGCTTTAAAACCAGTTAAGGCAAACCTTTCAAGGACTCCCACCACCCTCTTTTTCTTACTGCATCCTGGCAGCTTTATTCAGTTATGGATGCAACAAGGAAATCCTCTGAAGCTGAACTATAAATGAAGGAACTATTTTCCCCCTAAATATTCCTGAAATCAAGTTTAAATTAAGAATTCTATATCATAATTTTATAGCTATAAATCTTATAGCAATTCTTTGCAATAAGAGAAGGAAATAAATGAGTGTTTTAATGAAATTATTATACACTATCAAACCAGTTTTGCCTGAAAAATGTAGGAATGGGCTTCACAGTTGGGAAGAATAGATCTTCTGCAAGAACTGCATGGGTAACTTGGGAGGAGCATAAGCTAAAGAACTTGATACATAGTGAGAAATTGGTAATCACTTGAAAACACTTTTATTTCCTTCTAGGAAGGACAGATTATTAGCTTCCACTTTCTTCATTTTTACCTTGAAAAATTAAAAAATATCTGTGACTATTTACCATATGACTCTGTTGAACAGCTGTTCTGAGAATATGTAAGGTGTTTTGAGGAACTGTGTCTTGTAGCACTTTTTCTGAATTCCAGGGCATTCACATAGAATAACTTTGGTTACATTTCTAAATGCTTACCAGAAGAAGTTACTAAACATTACTATACACTGTTGTCTACTGCTCTTTTGCTAAATTCTTTGTTGGGACATACTTTTCTTTTGATAGTCTCAAATTACATACTCATTACCTGCACACTTCTTCAAGACCCTCTGACACTTTCCCCCGCTGGAATGAAATTCATAGGGGCATACTGCTTTTACTGTCAAGAGCTGAGTATAAGGGTATGCAATTTTTCTTCCCCAGTTGCAGCTTCAAGAAGGACATTCATACTCATGTTTAAACAATTCAGTTCACTCTACAGCTGTGGGAAAAAAAATCCAGGGAAATGCCTTTCCTGTGCATAATAACGAGGTCCCCATGAACCAAACATAGCCTTTGCAGAATGTTAGACTTTTGAGTAAGCTACTGTATCAGACCCTCCTCTCACTTTGAAGTCTGACTTACACTTGTATTTCTGGAACCTCCCTGATGATATCTATGATTGTCTCTAAAATTTAAATAGCATATCAACTTTTATGGGTAGAAGATTTTTACCCTTAAACTGTTAAGATTGTATGTGGGCCACTGATGAGTTCTTCTTGATTTCTATTTGATCTAGTAATTGAATAAAAATGCATTCTGTCAGTGTAAAAGGACAACTAAAAAATTAGGGGAGAATGCATAGAAATCAACACAACTGCTTATGACAAGAGCTAGGAATACAGGACTAAAAAAGAAGCTGCAATTTATTCTTTGGTCATCTTTCTCTCTGTTATAGCCAAACAGATGATACTGACATTTAATTAGTTTTCTTTTGAGTTGCTCACTGTAGAAATAATAGTTACATTGTCTTGAAAATCCATTCTTGTCTCCTGAACTATGTGGATGAGCTTTTGGAACCCAGTGTTAGCAAAATTTTACTATTTTTTTTCCTTTCATACCGATATTTGTTTATAAATGGATAGAATTATTCTTTGCTCCTAGCACTGAGATACTATGCTATCAGAAGAAATAGAGAATGAATACCAATATTTCATGGAAACAGAATGGTTAAGATTGGAAAAGACCTTAAAAATTATCTAGATCCAAACTGGCTGCCATGGGCAGGGATGTCACCCACTAGATCAGATTGCTCAAAGCCCCATCCGACCTGGCCTCGGGCACTTCAAAAGATGGGGCACCCACAGCCTCTTTGGACAACCTGTGCCAGTGTCTCACTATTCTCAAAAGTAAAGAATTTCTTCCTAACATACAATTTAAATCTCTCTTTTTTTAGTTTAAAAACTTTCTCACTTTTCCTGTCAGAATCTGCCCACGAAAATAGTCACTTTCCCTCTCTTTATAAGCCCCCTTTAAGTACTGAAAAGCCGCTAAAGGTCTTCATGGAGCCTTCTCTTCTCTAGGCTGAACAACCCCAACTCACAGCTTGCCTTTGTAGGAGAGGTGCTCCAGCCCTCTGTTCAGCTTTGTGGCCCTCCTGTGGACCCACTTCAACAGGTGTACATGTTTTCTGTGCTGGGCACTCTGGAGCGGGACACTGGACTCAAAATGGGGTTTCACAAGAGCAGAGAAGAGAGGGACAATCACCTCCCTCAACCTGCTGGCCACACTTCTTTTTGATGAAGCCCACGATGCATTTGGCTTTCTGGGCTGCAAGCACACGTTGCTGCGGAGCTTTTCACCTACTAATAGCCCCAAGTCCTCCTCACAGGGCTGCTTTCAGTGAGTTCAGCTCCCAGTCTGTACTCATGTTTGGGATTGCCCTGACCCTGCTGCGGCACCTTGCACTTGGACTTGTTGAACCACATGAGATTCTCATGGGCCCACTTCTTGAGCTTGCCTGGATGGCGTCCTGTTCTTCAGGGCCAACCACTCCACTCAGCTTGGGGCCATCTGCAAACTTGCTAATGGCACACTTGATTTCACTGTTTATGTCATTGATAAAGATATTAAAGAGCACTGGTTTCAGTTTCAGGGCTTCCCTAAATCATGTTAATAGCAGCTCCCAAAAGAAGCTCTACCAGCAGGTATGTAATAAGCAACGCAGTGGCCGTGCTCTGCCTGGCCAAAGGCCCGCTATTTGCCAGTCATGGAACAGTACCAGCTTTGTGACTGAGGGAGTCTCCAGCCAAGGTTAAGCCAGATTTATTCCTGCTCCATGCTCCCAAAGAGGCTAGAATCAACCTAGCCAAAACCCTAGCCTCAAAGCAAATTTCTACAGGAATAAATAATTACGACTGGAATACAACATGAAAGACTCCGATGAATCAAGCCTGTCATGCTTGTTCATTGAGCTGTCTCTTCACTGAATCATGCAGCTTTATTTCTCTGACAAAGACCAGAACTAGGGCTATTTTCATCAATGACAGGAAAGTTGAAGCAAAGAGCTTTTATTTAACTTTAGATAGGTTTTATTTCTCTTCTTCAACCTTGGTATTAATTCCCTATCTACCATCATTAGTTTTTATTATGTAGTTCAATCCATCAGATCATTAACATTATCCATGAGACCTACTTTGTTATTTTGTAGTGTTTTCCTGTGGCTGAAGAAATTTTCAAGGTTCATCTCTAATTCCACACAAGTCTTGTTGTTTTTCATGCCGTTGTCAAAGTTTTCAGTGTTTTATAAGAAAGACATAATGTACAGAACAGACCTGAAAAAAGAGACTGCTTCTGTGAGTGAAGGTATTGCACAGTCTACCACCTCTGACTCTGCTACTAGAGGACAGATGTTTGGAAAAAAAAAAATCTGTCATTTCACAACTGACAGTGGGAATTAAAAGACAGTAAGTGCAGCAGGAGTGTCTACATTGAAGCAGTGGCCAGGGCATCTCAAAATTCAGTTTACAATTAAATTTTATAGTAGATAGGAAGAATCTGTGTGCTGAGACAAAGCAGAGAATAAACATAAAGAAAAAAAAGCAGCAAAATATGTGTTACAAGGTTACAAGATTTCAAAAAGGAGGTAGGTATAGCGAGCTATGACAAAGTCCACTTGATCTGTCAGGGAAATACAGTCCCTTTCTGGTGTTAGCAAAGTAGCAATTTCAGAGTCACTCACAATTGGTTTCACTGAATAGAAGAAAACAAATTAGACAAGATATACCAATAAAGAACAACGAAATTAGGAAAGAGGAACTTTTTAAAAAAAGAGGCCAAGACAGTATGTCTTAGCCCTGTTTTATTCGATAGCAATTTAAGTTTTTCAGAAATGAGAGATGATTAATATCTTGTACTATGTCTCAGGGAAAAAGACTACTTTCTTTAGCAGACAGCTTCTTAGAACCATACTGACACACATGGGAATTATCTCTTAATATTAGGCAGACTCTTAAGCGACATCCTAAAAAGAGACAGACTTAACCATCTTTCTGAAATTTAGGTTTCTGAGCAGCAACTTGTATTAATGAGGGATGACAGAATCTGTACCCTTTTACCCTAATTTTTACCTTAAGAAGTAAGCACACTGTTACATTTACTCTGGGAAACCTGGTAGTATCACAACACAAAATAACACATATGTGAAAACATACCCCAACTTCATTTCCACTACTATGACGCAACCACTTGTAAGTATCATACAGCTCCTAAACGCAGGCCAGTAGGAGTGAATGCCCTGAGAGAAACCAATGTAGCGCAGCAGACCCTAGACCTCCATCCGCATCAAAGACTTTTCTAAAAGTGAATTCTAGAACTTAAAAAAGAGGGGCCATCTTTCATGATAGATACTATATTCCAGTTCCTTTAATGATCAGTAAAGTGCCTACGAAAAAGCAAAGATCATATGGTATTTTTCATAATGCAGTGTTATAAAACATAACACTTCACATAACATACCTTCTTAATAGCATTTGTCTATTAAGTCTCTGTTGCCACCCTGAACCATAATCCATTTCTCTGCTATACCTTTGACACTATGTGCTATACAAACTCAAATCATGTTCACATTTTAAAATGTCTTATAAAAATGACTTCATTTAAAGGGTATGTATAAACACACCCAAACTCATGTATACATAAAAATGCTCTAAGTGGAGGCATTTTTATGAGTCACTTAAAAGCAGAACAGTACTTGGCTTCATACAACAATTTTCACATTCAAGACACCTCAAAGTGCTTTGAAAATGAAAAGCCTGGAAATCAACAAGGATACTGATGCTATAGGTAAGTACATATGATTTGAAGGGGAACAGACAAATGCAGAGGTATTAGAGTTTCTTCTCTTAACACATGAATAGAAAGCCATGGTTAAATTAAGAAAAATCAAAGACACTACAGCATCAGCTTTATTTTTTTCTTGTTCTGTGTTTCTCTCCTCTGTCTTTTTGTTAACCGTCTTTAATACAAAGGTTCAAATACATAAGCTGTCAGAAATGAATGATAATGTGGAAATAAGATTAAAAGGTGGCTGTTCCACTTAGCAACATACTGGAAAAAAAATAAGTATGTTTTATTGTTTAAAACAATTCACACTAAAATTGAACTATGTTACTTTTCCAGCCTTTCCCTAAAAACCATTAAATAACTCCAGCAGAACTGTCATCAATTTGCTTATATTTGACTTCGTATTTACAGTTTATCATAGAATTGTTAAAGTTGGAAGAGACGTCTAAGATCATTAAGTCCAACCATTAACGCAATACTGCCACGTTCACTACCAAACCATGTAGGAATGTGACACATCCATGTGCCTTTTGAACTCATCCAGGGATGACCGTTTCACCACTTCCTTGGGCAGCCTATCTCAATGTCTGAGCATGCTTTCAGTGAAGAAACTTTCCCTAATATCCAATCTAAATCTCCCCTGGTGCAGCTAGAGGCTGTTTCCTCTTGTCCTGTCACTTGTCCACTGGGAGAAGAGACCAACCCCACCTTTCAGGCAGTGATAAAATCTCCCCTGAGACTCATTTTCTCCAGGCTAAACAACCTCTGCTCCCTCAGCTGCTCCTCATAAAACTTGTGCTGCAGACCCTTCACCAGCTTCATTGCCCTTCTCTGGACACACATGCATAAACATTCAGTACATAAACACATACATATATATCACTGTTTGTCAATATTATTAAAAATATTCTGAAACCAGTTTGGTATTCCTAAAAGAAGGAGAGATGCTCAACAGCAATACATATACGTGATCATTTTTCAAAGCCTTATGTCTGTGAATTGGAATTATTTCACGCAGTACTCAGTGTAATACTTACACTATTAACTCTGTTGTCTGATAATGAAGTATAAGCAATAGAGGCAAAGGTTTTAGTAAACTTTTAATATTTTTATATAAAAATCAGTATATATTGCTGGAATCAGAAGTAAAATACATGACAAAAATAAAGTTTTAAAAATAAATCTATCCAAACTTAAAATATATTATTTTTCTTTGTTGTTTCAGACAATTTTATTATAGCTAGAAAATAAGGAATAGAGATGTAATGAGCACAGGCACTCTCTCAATCTTTAAAAGCATAAGGATAAGTAAAAGCAATACATTCCAGAGCAAAAGGTATGAGATCCCTCTGGGCAGAAATTGTCATGAAGAAATGTAGGTGCAGAAATTCCCTTTATATGCCTTTCTCAACAAAGTTGATATTTACGATGCTGTGCCTAATGAGAAAACTGTGCTCCAAATAATCTTTGTTGTCATAATTTAAGAATCAGTCATCGCACAGGAAGTGATGAGTGTTTCACCAGTTTTACAGCAGGGCACGTGGTAAGGAGAGCCCCACTCCCCACCAATGACAAGGTGGTTTCCTGTACCTCAGTGGCCGTCACGTACAGCCAGCACCAGACTGCGTGCCCACCCCCAAGCCTCTGTGCTTCATTACACGAGGACAGCACAATTTTCCACCCTGAGTTTACCTGCTCTGTTTTACTCTGAGACTTCACATTGCCTGTGCACATCAGAATAGTTTAGAAAAGTTAATATGGGACTAGCAGATCCTCTGAGCATATTAAAGGCAATTTACCTGAGCTGTAGGTGATTATGAGAGTATTTGAAAAATTGGATAATGATGCTTTGCACAGTTACGTGTAAGTTACTCCCTTCTCTAATTCTGTGATAACTGTTTAAATACGTACTTAAGCACAACTTTGCAACCTTTCATGAAACATTTCTAACCATACCTTTAAGATAGTGTGGTAGTAGCATCTACATAAAGACAAAAACATCATGACATTCTCCTATTACACAGGTGTCAATGATTTCTAAAACATTCTCTTATATAAAAGTATTTAAAATCATTTGAATACTGAAAAAGCTGTCAGTCTAAAACTCACTTCAGGAAAAGCAATTTAGGAATTTGCTAACCTATAAAATTTTTAAATCATCTAGAGCAGTACTATTGAGCTAATGGGTTATTTAAGGTTAAAAGAAAGCAAAGGAAAGCAAATGCTTATTTCTGAATATCGATTACTAGTCATGTTTTTCATCAGAAGAACAAAACTCCAACTAATGGGCACAAAATAAGAAACTACGTATAGCGAGACAACTCTAGCATTTATATTTGTTACTCTGTTATCTATTCTCTATTGCATGTCACTGCAACTGAAATATTGTTTCTTCTTATATGTTTGGAAGAAAAAATTACTAAATACCGAACACTTTGAGGGAATTCTGTCTAAGTATTATGAATAGATATTGTGGGAGATCCCTTGAGCACAGTGGATAAACAAATACCATAGACCTGACATTCAGAACAGTTGGAAGGGAGGGGGGCAGGACAGGCACAAATTATTGAAATAAAGCGAACTTGAGGATGAATGTCGTCTATGTGATAGATGCAAGAAAGACAAAATAAATTTAGTTTTTAAAACAGTCTTTTCAAAACACAGTATTTTGTTTATTGCTTCCCCAAAGGAGAATCTGTTTCCCCTACTGCCTCTCACAGGGGCCCCAACCTCTAAAAAGGGCAACATCAGGTAACTACTTTGATCACTTGCGTTGGAAGCCTTTGGTCTGCATGCTATGTTCTGGAGCACTCAAATCAGTTTAGCAATTAACTGCTTATGACTTCTGCAATGTAACCATCTGGCTTTCAGATCTGAGAAAATATTTTGTAAGGAGCCTTGAAACCTCTTGAAAACACATTGTGATCAATGAAAGGTTTAACAACATGTTCAGAAGACTGAAATAAAGACGTCCTGACAAATTTGTTAATTTCCTAAAAGCATGGTTTCATGGAAATATTTTAATACTGATTTATTTTGAATCTGAAATGCAATCAAATACACAGCAAAAGGTGCATTATAATAAGACCTACTTAGTATTCCCGAATTGTTCGGTTTCTGCTATTTATATTTGAGTTTGAAAATAGGGGAAAAAATACCAGTAACCTCAACCATCCATTGATGCTATCCAGCATCCTATTTAGCCCTGTACAGATATTTGCAGATACAGAAAAAGAAAAACCAGTTAACCATCACTCAATAAACACAGAAATTTACACTAAATCCATCATCACCACCACATCATAGCATGCTTTGAAATGAAGAAAGAAAAGAAGCATGTATCCTACTTACTCCAGATTAGATGTTAAGAATTAATATACAAAAGCCACAGAGCCATTCACATCAAAAATTACGCGAAGTATTCAAGGCAAGTACCTTCACACATCTCTGTCATAGGCACACTTGCAGCATGATTTGTAATTCAGAGCAAAATCCACTATTAAAACGTTTGTATAAAGATTATGTATGTCATACTGCTCATCACATGACTGATTTGTAGAACAGTTTGAAATATTATGATGATAAATCGTGGCTCACATTTGAAAATCTTGTGTCAGGGCTAAATTTTATTTCTCACCATTAAATTTTTTCTGCGGTGCCTTTTTTTGTTTATTTGAAGGGAGGAGGCTGCTCAGGTGTTTTCAAAGTTGTTTCAAGTCGAATTCACGTTCCTTACTTTCGTTCCTTTAATTGAACCTTATTACTTTAAACGTCAGTGCTGCAGAAATCCCNGCAGTTTATAATAATCATACTTCTCATGAAGCTCCAGTTCCACTGCCTCCAAATTAGATCTCAGCACTTAAAAAAAAAAAAAAAAAAAATAAAAAATGGCAAATACATTTCCAGTCCCACGACTTTCACACCATGTCTTAGCTATTTTCCCGTTTAACTGAGTGCCCAGTTTGATCAGCCCCGATCTCAGCAGCCAGCACAGCCGGAGTGGCTGCACCTACACCTTTGTGCCACCCAGGTACCTGTGTCTCCCGGAGCCACTGCCCGACTGCTGGAGGGCTGGACGCCTGCACAGCGGGAAGGGGAAGGTGCAGCTCCTTCCTCCCCCCTCCGCTGCTCCCTCTTCCTTCAGGCACTGAGGACTCGCGCACTTTGTTTGGAACTTATTGAAGTTTTGCGATTCCAGACCGGGATGAGCAGGGAATTCCTGCTGCGGAATCCGCACGGTCGGGTTCCCCGTGCGTGCCCCTGCGGCTCCTCCGCGGAGGCAGCGTCCCCTTGTGCCCGGGTCCAGGGGCCCCCACGCCACAGCCCCGGCCGGCCACCGCGCTGCCATCCCGACATCTCCGCCTCCCGCTTCCCGGGAAAAGCCGCCTTACCTGCTACGTGAAGCTGCAGCAGCACCAGCCAGACCGGCAGTAGCAGCGGGCACAGCGGCAGCACCTCGCTCTCTCAATCGCTGTAGCAACAGACTGCCCTTTCTCGTGCTCCCCTTCATTCACAAAGGATCTCACGGGCAGGAAAGGCAGGTAGAAACCACTTTCTTACTGGAAGAGGTTGGTTCCCTTCTCAGATACGACTGAACCGCTCTCTGAGGCTCTCTGCATATTTACCCTTCAGATCAATACTGCACTTCAGCAGCAGCCTGAGCTAAGCTGCAGCTGAGAGAGAGCAGCCAATTGGTATTGAGGATTCCCTTTCGGTAACCCCCTCCCACAAAAATACACCGTCTGCATTTCAAATTTTGTGAGTTGTGAAAAGTAGTTTTAACCCCTTGCTTGAAAACCACCCTGTGCTTTTGGAGCGCAGGATAATCACCTTTTTTGATTTTTGCATTAAAAGAAGCTCTGACGGTCCAAGCTATCCCCACCTGGACGCTTTAAAGCTGGGTAACATTCAGTGAGAAAACTGAAATACCTGACATGGCAATCAACTGACTGGGAGGATGGTGCGTTTGCAACCTAGTAGATATAGCCCTTGACCAAAAAAACCCCAACCAAACAACAACATCAAACCCAAAAAAACCCACCAAAAAACCCCACAAACAAACAAACAAACAAAAATCAACCAAAAAAACCACACACAAAAATCAAAAACACACCCCCCCCCCCCCCAAAAACCCAAAACACACAAAAAAACCCTATCCTCCTATCTGTCATCCAGACATCATCACCTTTTTTTTCCCCCCCACAAACTTCCTGTATTTTTGGCCACAAAACATGCCTGTACTTCAATCAAGCAAGAAAAAAGAACATAAATAGTGGCATACACAGTCACAATAACATACCTAGAGAAGACAGATTTTTATTTTGGCCAGTCCTGAATTTTATTTGGTGGAAATGACTTCACCAGTTCATCAAGGATGGTGAATGCTTTACAATTGAAGAAATAACATTACTTTTAGACTCCTATAGCTTTATTCCCAGACCCTCATAGTAAATACACCACCTTCTTGTTTGTTTCTTGGTGTTTATTTGCAGGCAAGAACTGTTTTAAAATAGGTTAAGCCTGAGAGCCTGTTTTTCTGACTTAAAGTAAACGGTATGCTGCATGAATTACTGCAAAAATAAAACATTTTTAAAGGACTTACATTTGGACAAAACAAACCTGGCTAAAATACACAAAGATAAGTGAGTCATGTAACATTAGCGCTTCCCCTTCCATGTGGACAATACAACCTTCATAGCATTTCAATATTCTGAAGTTTGTACTTGCAAATTTGATAGCCTGCCTACTAAAAACACACTTGGGTTTCCCTCAATTTAGCTGAAAAAGTGCGGTGCTATATATAACATAATATTCATTTGGCAGAGACAGGCAAATAAATTACAGATACGTGCATGGATTTTCGCGTGGCAGGCAGCAACTTCATTAATTTTAGTCAAATAGGGAAGCAGGCCTAACTACTCTGGGAAACACAAAGCAGCTATCACGCATGAGGTAAGGCCTTCCTCTCAGCCAAAATAAGTACCGCTTTCTGCATTACAAGGACATAGTTCAGGGCGGTTTGGCTTCTGGCTCATGGGCCATTTGCAGCCTGTCAGGATAATTTGTATAACCTCTAGGCTCAGTTTCATCAGCCCTCTTTTCCAAAAGTAACTTGTGGAAGAGTGTAAGGTCTGCTGAGCTGTCCTGGTAGTGGCTGCATGACAGCTTAGAGCTCCCTGACTTTCAGGGAACTGCTTCCCCAATGTGATGCCGGTTTTGAGCATGGTACCTGCAAAAGAAAAATACCCCTGATCCATAGTTTATCATTGGAGAAGCCTTAAAAAGGTTTTATCAGTCTGCTCATGTATGCTTCTCAGATCAAGTCAGAGAACATTTTGCAGAGAGCAGTGAGTATGCAGGATATGAGCTGCAAGAAATAAAAAGTATGGCGTATATCTGAGGCGTACCAACATCATAAAATTCCGAAACACAAGAGTCATTGCCAAATTCATCATATTATGCATCTATATATGTACACACACATATACACAACTGGCTATATTGTGGAAAAGACCTCATACCGCCGTCCAGTTGCAGGAGGTTGGTGAGCTTTCCAGCAAACCAGAAAGTCATAAAACCACAGATGTTAGGCTAAGCTTTGACAACCTAAGATTCTCTATCTTTCCCATGCCACACGCTATTTTACAATTGAAATCAAACTGCATGTAGCTGTGATGCTTGTCAAACCCAAATTCCTAGTGGCAGGGAAGATGTGTGCTGATGTCTTTACAAACAATTCCGTGGGTGAAGGTACGGGTGTTAACGTCTTTGAAATGGGTCTTAATGTCTCTACTAATTTTGGGCAGCAAGTTTGTTGTAGAGCGCAGACAGCTTGGCTCCTGAAACAGGCAAGGGTCTACACAAGCCTGAACTTCAGAACTTTGGGGTAAAATGACAGGTCCAAGGCAGGGAATATGTGGTAGGCAGTTCAGGAAGGCTGTACCCTCCTGGTACCTCAGCAATGGGGAAAGGAAGAGGGCAACGTGCAGCTGGGAGTTTAGGATAAAAGGAGGCTGCTCCCTCCAAAACCTCAAGAGAGAAAACCCCATGGGCATGTGCCCCAGTGGACTCTCTCCCTTTATTCGAATAAAGCTGCAGGACTCCTCTGTCTCCTTTATGGACACTGGCTTTTCATAGTGTGATTTTCCGTACACTAGATAATATGAAAAAGGACATTTCTTCTCCCAGAGTTAATAGCTTGGGAGCTATCATGTAGATAAAGGAGCAGGACAAAATCAAAACCTTCTCCTTCCAGTGAGCATTAAGCCCATAAAGATGAAAGATTCTAATACTGATGGTAGGTAAATGGTCTCCTCCACAGCTGGTCAGCCCTCCCAGTCCTGCAGCAGTCCTGTCCTGTAGCTCTCTCTCATCCCTTACAGATATGATGTGTGCTCAAAACTGATACATAAGCTATTCCTCAAAGTCCAACTTCCTCGAAACATTCAGTTACTGCGTAGTATGTGAAAATGCTGGTAGTTAATCAGAAAAAAACTCATGTCCTAAGAGTTGTTTGTACAGATTATCAAACCGCTAGGTTCTCCTGTTACAATGTTCTTTAGAAAGACAGCTAATGGGGTTCTATATGTTGTGGGAAAAGCTGTGGGTGTCATGACATTAAGTCCTAGGGACTTAACAAATGAAACAATTTCTTTTTTGTCCATCATACGAACAAGCCATGAATGTGTCCTCCAATTGCAGCAGTTTAAATGTGTAGTTACTGGAGAAGAGTTGAAGATATTCCATATTTTAAATCCAGAAGATCATCAGCAAGTATAACTTTCATCTTTGTCAATCCTATTAACTGCTGACAAGGAAAACGTAGTTATTGCATTTCCTTTAATGACAACATAGAGGTGGCTGTAAAAAGTTCATTCGGTCTAGTTATTCCCTTATAATGAAGTAGACCAATAATAAAGTTCATACTAGCTGCAAAACTACTGCAACACTTAAAAGTGTTTACTTTAAATTATCTTTATTTCAGCTTTACAGTTTGAATTAAAGTTTGACAATTGAAAGTTCAAAAGAAACCCTAGAAAACAGACCAGTATCATTTATAAAGGAGTATATGAGTCTTTGCAAAGCCACAAAGTTAAATTGCTAATTTTAGCCTCTAATTTTGCTATCTGTCTTAAAGAAGTATGCGTGTGTTTTAAAATCCCGTTTGTTTTTAAAAATTTTTTTTAAGAAAACACTGAAGCATGAATAGCTCATTTCTTAGTGTCATTCTAAAGGGGAGATAGGGCTACTTATTTATGAGAGAACACTCATTAAAGTTGAAAATGTATGTAGCATGGAAGAAGATGCATCCAGACGAACTGGAATTCCTCCTTTTTGAAAAGGTCCTTTCATGCCAGTAGAAGCAAACATGATTGAGTTTTGCCCCTATATCCCTACAACAAATTCTTTTAATATTGGTCCAGATAATTCAAGTTTCTTCTTTCTCTTGCTAGATGCTCAGAGTCCTCCTAGGATCCTTCAAAGATGTCAGTTAAGAAAATGCAGGCTGGACAAATACCCTTTATAGAGTCCAAAAGAAAGTTTTCCCATGCCAGCCAAAATAAAGTCTGAGATTTTTAGCCTTGCAGCATCATGGAAACACATTTATGAGAATAACTGAATTTATTTGTGCAGCTACTTACTCATCTGACTTGTGCCTGGTGGAATTCAAGGTTTAGCCATTTCTGTGGAGAATTCAGTCATCTACACATGTAAAACTAGGATTAAAACCCCACATGCTGCAGCACAGCATAGGTAAAAGGTATCTGAGATTTCATTTGTGAACTTTTTTAATTGATAGATATTTACATGTATATGTAAGATCGGGCAAGCAGTCTTTGTCTGAGAGTTTTCTTTTGTTTGGGCAAACTTATTCTAGACAAGATTCAAAGAGAAAGATTAATTTTATAGATACACTTGCTAGGAACCTGTAGTGTCTTCTATAATTTCTGAAACTTCTGCAGTTAGACCTTCCTAAACTTAAACCACTATATTACATTAATAAAGTGATAACCTGCCTCTTAAGTGATTTCCCAGCTTGTTCATCTGTTATCCATGTAGCCATCAGACTTCTATTTTTACTTTAGTTATTTATACAGATTGTTATAGTGACACCTAGAGAAACCAACCAGAGATCCAGCATTATCCTAAGTAGAGCTGGATAGTATTTGGAATCCCTCCCTAAAGTCACAAGCAGAGTCAGAAATGTCAGGTGTCATTTCCAGATGATGTCTAATCTGTCCCTAGAAACCTCTGAGGACAGAGAATTCAGTCTCTAAACTATCCTCTTCCACATTTTAGCTACATTTACAAGTGAAAGATTTTCCAGGTGCTTAACATGAAACTGCCTGGTTGAAATTTAATCCTCTGGGTTTTGCTCTACATATACTCTGGTTTAGCATAATGTGTATTATTCTCTTCCTTTTTGCTATGATATTTCATATCATGCAGATATTAAATACAGATATATCATCTCTAACAATCCCCATTCCTTCCATCTCTCTTCACAGGACTTTTTTGCTTCCTAGATTCTGATAATTCTTTTTACTCTGCTCTCTTCTCTATTCAACAGATTTCCTGTTTCCTAAAATTAAATGTCTAATACTGGATACAATAGGGCTGCTGTGCTCTGTGCTGGTAAGGCACATCCTGTGGATTATTTGAAAGGTAATGCCTTCAAATTTGAGCACTGTCTTTATGCAGGGTCAATGCCATTCTTCTCTTTGTCATGCTGTTATCCTAATAATCAGTCCCTTCTCTAAAGAACTTGCACTTTAAACAAAACATGAGAGAGAACTCTCAGATGCAATCAGTGCAGCAGCACTCTACGAACTGAGCAGTGCAGGCATGGCTGACTGCTTTATCGTCATCGTCAACACAGGAAATGAGAGACAAAACAGGATGCAACAGTGTTTGCACGAGGCACTTCAAACTTCTTGTATTTCTAATAACATCCTTCCCCAAAGATTTCAGTTTGTCACTGTCCATGTCACTATCTTTGCCTCATTCAACTGCATGCTTCCCATAATGTCTATATGTCTGCACATTGTAGTGCTTTTTATCCATCTACCCATTGGAAGATGCACCTTTAGACATGAAACCTAACCTGTACCACAATTAATTTGTAAACCTTTTAATATAAAATATTTATTTACCTGGGGTTTTTTTCAACTTTGCAATTGATATTACTTCTTAGAATGTGTTCTGTGGATTTGTTGATTTTTTTTTTTTTTTTTATTTTTGTTTTTTTGACAATGGACAAATT